>CM043113.1:55349282-55637102 GCA_023701765.1 Hylyphantes graminicola
TTGAATTACTGTAGTATATAAAAATATTAATATTGTTTATGATTATAACTAGCACTCCAGTATAAAAAATATTAAAATTGTTTATCCCCATAGCTAGCACACCAAATTTAAATTAGCGATTAATTCATTGAAATGTAACTTTTAGTACTATAAAGTGTAAACTACAAAAAATGTTTCAGTGAATTTCATTTATATAAAAAACAATAACAAGTACTTTTCTATTTTATGCCCACAAAGCGAGTAGAAAAAGTAGTAAAGATAGAATTAATTTAGCTAAGAATTTGGTTCTGTTCACAATGAATTCGGATGGAAGTGGCCGTTCCTTAATGAAAATGATTCTAAGTAGATATTAATGATATTTAGAAACATAAATTGTATTCACTTTCTGATTGAAAAATAAATAACCACAAACATACAGCTCTAAACACACCTTTGACGGATTGAATAACATCTCTCAAAATAAATATGAGGGATGTGTTGAATCATTACAGTTAAAATAATTTGAAAAACATGCAATAAGCCATACTGAGCTCTTCGGGGATATTATGAGTTTAACAATCGTTGCTCTTCGGAATAGGCTTTAAATAGTCGGTCCAATAAAGTGATTTTAAAAATAACTACTATAGTTAACTCTCATTGTTTCCCTGCACAGAAGCCACGATCATGGGCGGAGCTATAAAGTGCACGAAACAATCAGATGAAGACAAAATAAAACGGCCGAAATTTTGTCCTCATACGATTGCTCAGCGCGTTTTATAGCTAAGCCCAAGGTCGTGGCTTCTGTGCAAGGAAACTATGAGTTTAACTATAAAGCAATTTCTCAAAAATATCAAAATTAAAAACATTTACAATCAATAATTATTCCCCAGAAACAACCCAAACATTCCGCCACACGCAGAAAACTCTCTCTTGAAGTTCAAGAAAAAGCAGAAAAACTAAAGCAAATCAGGCTTTTGATGAATTGTTCAGAGTTAACCCTTTGCGTGCCGGCATCCATTATCGCCGCCTGACCCGTATTTGCGTGCAGAGATGGACCATCCGGCAGCGCCTGATTCCCATCCGTCTTCATAGGAGCCCACTTTTAAGACACCTTTCACTGCTGCGAGATCTTTTTTTCTGCACCTCATCATTCTCTTCTTTGAGGTTTAAAAGACGGTTTATTGGGAAATATCGCCTTATGGGGTTAATTAATGCGTAAAAAGATCGTTGAGGTAAAGGTGTTAGGGTTGTACGTTGGTTAGGGTAGAGATTAAAGTAAAGTTCGTTTAGTTGGGAAAATTAAAATAGGATTTTTTTTAAAGTTTAGAATAATTGTATGGATATTATGATATAAAATGTAAGCATCTTATTTTTTCAAAACTATATATTAGAATACATTAGATTTGTCGGCTTTTAAATAACTATATTTTGAAATGAATTGTTTGATTTTAAGACATAAATTTATGTCTAGATGGACCATCCGGCAGCGCCTGATTCCCATCCGTCTTCATAGGAGCCCACTTTTAAGACACCTTTCATTGCTGCGAGATCTTTTTTTCTGCACCTCATCATTCTCTTCTTTGAGGTTTAAAAGACGGTTTATTGGGAAATATTCCCTTATGGGGTTAATTATTGCTTAAAAGATCGTTGAGATAAAGGTGTTAGGGTTGTACGTTGGTTAGGGCAGAATTTTAAGTTAAGTTTGCGAAAATTAAAGTAGGAATTGTATTTTTTATGTTTAGAATAATTATATGGATATTATAATATAAAGTATAAACATCTAATTTTTCAAAACTAGGTTAGAGTATGTTAGATTTTTCGGATTTTAAATAGCTATATTTTGAAATGAATTGTCGGATTTCAAGACATAATTTCATGTCTAGATGGACCAGCCGGCAGCGCTTGATTCTCATCCGTCTTCATAGGAGCCCACTTTTAAGACACCTTTCACTGCTGTGAGATCCTTTTTTCTGTACCTCATCATTCTCCTCTAGTGTTCTTTGAGGTTTAAAAGACGGTTTATTGGGAAATATCCCCTTATGGGGTTAATTAATGCGTAAAAAGAACGTTAAGGTAAAGATGTTATAGTTGCATGTTGGTTAGGGTAGAGTCTTAAGTTTTCCTAGTTAGGAAAATAAAAGGAGGCAGTGTATTTCTTAAATTTAGATTAGTTTTACGGAATTTATAACAAAATAAAGCCTGCCTACATATCTATTTTAAAAAAGCAAATAAGAAAATTGATGTTGTATTTGTTTATAAAGTGATGTCTATATTAAGAAATCCGGCGTTTGATTTTAAGACTTATTTTCTTGTCTAGATTTCTCATCCGCCTTCATGGGAGCCCATTTTTAAGACACCATTCGCTGCTGCGCGATCTTTTTTCTGAACACCATAAAACCTAAACATACATTTTTTTTAAAGTTTGAACCCCATCAGAATGTAGAATGATTTGGCTTATAAATGGATGAAATTTGGTATCTGATTTTCACACGCATTTCAATGTCTAGATGGACGAGCCTACTGGGCCTGATTTTATCAGTCTTCATGGGAGCCTATTTTTAAGACACCTTTTAAAGCTGCATGATCTTTTTTTCTGAACCTCATAATTATTTTCTTTCATGTTTAAAATATGGTATAATAAAAAAATATCCAATTAATCACAAAATCGGTGAAAAAATCAAAACAAAAATTATCGGCTTAAAATACTATTACAACCTTTATTAATAATGTCACAAATTATCAAGACGATTGGAAAAATATTTTTTACATTAAAAGCCATTTTAATGTCATGGCTTCGTAAGGAAATGGGTTAACAGCAAAAACTTTAAACGCGTTTTTCTCAGAACTTGATTTTTTGAACTTCGATGTACCTTTTCTCCAAAACTATGCTATGTTTTCTCGTAAACTTTTTTATATGATGTAATACATAGTATAGATTAATCTGAGGTTATAAATTTTAATAAAACTAAAATGAAAAAAATTTTATGGGGCAAAAAAGTGAAAAATTTCATGATTTTTTGGGTACTTTGAAACTTATTTTATTTTAAAACATCTAACAGTTATTTACAAAAAACTTTTAACCTCAGATTAATATACAAGGTTGGTGCAACACAGAGAAAATTTTAAGATGATCTGATCAGTTGTTATTGTGAAAAGCTACATTGCAATTGGCCAATTTAACATTACCGATATACAACATACCGAACCCCCTTAAGGAGGCAATTATTGCGTAAAGAGATCATTGGGGGGTACATTGTACATCTTTTACTGCTGTTGTAAATTTATTAAAGAAATTCAACTTTACAGTTTCAAATAAATTAGCGCAATTTTTATTGAAAAAAAATGTTACCAAATACCGTTTGATTACATTATTTCAGTTGAACAATAAAATAAAAAAATTCATAAGCTTGGACGGTCACTTAAAATTATACCGTTAAACTTAAACTTTAACTGTAAAGTTAAAAATTTAACTATTTTGTTGCTTACGATAAACAACTTTTTTTTAAACTTATGTCCGAACATCCCGTTTATCGGCATTTCGTTCGCCATACATGCCATACATATAATATATCAGTACACTATTTATCTATTTTAAAATATGTTTTTTTTTTAGATTTTTTAAAATCTATTTTACGCAAAACATGAGATAAGGTGTAAATTATATACATAAAAATTTCTTATCGAAGTTGAACATAATTTGATAAAACCTATAATTCAAAACTTTTCGCAAACTCTTAACATTTTATAACTATATTAAAAGTGGACGCATTTTTGGTTGCAACATTTTTATTAAGCATTTTTCAAATTTATTGAATCATAAACCAGTTTTCGAAAATATGTTAAAGCCATCCATTTTTCTTGCTGATGTACTTTTTCCTAACAATTTTTTTTCTGAAACAAAATTGCATTTAGGTGTTAAAATTCCTCACACATTTATTTTCTGTAGGCGCATAAACTAATATATTATTTATATTTGTTTAATTTTTAATTTTATCATTAATATTAAAAGAAGTGTATAATAGTTACATTCTAATGCACTTTAGTTACTTAAATAGATTATTTTTTACATTTACAAAAAAAAAAAAGAAACTTTTGCCATATTTTTATTTTGGCATTGAAATTTTAAATACTGTCATTCATATTACTATACGCTTATCATAAAACATATTATAGTCCAGGCAACGAAGAGTTCTAGAGGAAAAGTTTTGGAACACAATTTTTGACTTCATAACTTTGTTTAGACTAGTTAGGAGGTAAACATATCAAAAGTCCCCGCCCCTAGCCCCTGTGCTGAAGGGGGGAGGGAGGGTTGAATGTCCCATTTTTCGGTTTTTCGCTTATATCTCGAAAACTATGAGTTCTAGCTATATAGTTGTAATACACAAATTGAAAGCTGATTAAATTTGCTACAAGCTGCACCCCTCAAGTGTTTTAATATCTTGTATAGTTTTTGAGATATCCGCTCTTGAAAGTCAGTAATTTTGGAGAAAACACTTCTCCCCCCACATTTTCCCTCTTTTTTGACAGGATAACTCTTCAATAATGCACCGAAACACTAAATTTTGGCCCTAGATTGGTAGAGAATTTAATTCTTTTCAATAATATATCTTATTTCACTATTTTATCTATTTTCCTTCAAATTTTAAAGCGGTTTCAGTGTTGAGTGAAGATTGTACTGAAAGTCCCATAGAGCTAATGCATAAGTTTTGAAATCGCAACTTTTGGAAAACAATTTATTTGCCATGTTATTCCATTTTCACATGGTATTAGAATCATCATAACATCAATTTAACACAAAATTGAAAAGAAAATAACATCCGGTTATTTAATTATTAATTAATAAAGTTTTAAAATAGTGGCGCCATCTGCTGTATATGTTTGAAATTTTAAAACTTCAAAAATATATAATTAAATAACTAGATAATATTTTTGTTTCAAATTTGTTTCATTTCGATGTTATGTTGATTCCCGTACCTGGACAAAAAGGGCTAACATGGCAAAGCAATACATCTGTGGAAGTTGTTATTCCAAAACTAATGCATTAGCTCTATCGGACTGACAACCCCTCTTATGTACACTTATTCTATACTGAACGTCTAAATAACACTGATACTCATTTTGTAGGCACGTTGTTACTTTAATATTTTATATATTTTATTTCATTCGTCAAACACCAGTGGGAAAACTGTCAGATGCTATTCATGTTCTTCATCTTCGGAGTCAATTTGAGGGACCCCATTGATGCTGTTCCAATGGTAAGTTTGGCATGCTCTAGGACCTTTGAGGCTTGCTATTTTTGCTGCTACACTTGAGCTGGTTCAGTCCTTCTTACATCATCCGAACATAATTTTCAGAACATCGTCAGGTGCTGCTGCTAACTCACTGTGCACCGGGACCAGCAGAAGAGCTATCGACTCAAGAAGTCGCAGTCGGTTGATATCCTTTTCACTGAAGACCCCAAGATAAACGTCAAACAAGATGATTTTCTGTCGAACAATTTAAATAAAATGGTCTCATCAACATACTTAAGGTGTAGCTTGAGGACAATTGAATGTAGGACCCTTCGAGCAGAAAGGGCTGTGGACGTTCTGATAGTGGATACGGCATACGGCTGTGATAATGTCGGAAAATGACACAGATACTTATTTTGCTGGCACATTGTTATACTTTAATATTTTGTGTCGACCTTACAGTCCTCTTGATGGCTACAGCTGATGTGCATAAGGACATCGGTTTCATAAAGCCTGGACGTGGGAAGACAAAGGATTTTGTATTCTCACCCCAAGATTTACAGCAACTGGGTTTAGGACGTGCTATTTTTGCAAACACAATAGCTGAATGCGACACTACATCTTTCACATTTCGAAAAAGCGGGAGCGCGTATTTGTGAAGTTGTGTACGAAGTCATCAGAAGTCCAGAAAGCAGCAGCGGTCTTTTCATACCCTTCCTTAACCACATATCAGGCACAAAAGGCAGGCAATACCTGCATATCTTGAGGTGTTATGGGACTCCAACGAAAGAGGCCTTCCCCAATGCCACAGGTATAATTCACTCTTGAAATCCGGAGCCGCCAGCAAGCCTGATATATCGTCTTCTTCCCACCGAGGAAGCAGTAAAACAGTATTTCCTCTGAATATTACACCAAGATAAGCTGTGGCTGGGAAATGACCTGCCTCCTCTTGTGTATGATTGGAAGATTGAGAATAACTGCCTGATGGTCAAAGTGCACAGTGAGTTAGCAGCAGCACCTGACAATATTACGAAAATAATTTTCTGCAGAAACATGAAAGTCTGTGCCAGCTCAAACTGGGGTAGCTGTAAAAAATCAAGTCTCAAATGTTCCTCAGAATGCCAAAATTCCCACTGGACTAGCCTCAAAAGGGTCTCTCAAGTTGACTCCGAAGATGAAAAGAACAGGGGGATCATCTGACCGTTTTCCCACTGGAGTTCGAGGAATGAAGTAAAATAGATAAAATATTAAAGTAACAACGTGCCTACAAAATGAGTATCAGTGTTATTTAGACGTTCAGTATAGAATAAGTGTACACAAGAGGGGTTGTCAGTCCGATAGAGCTAATGCATTAGTTTTGGAATAACAACTTCCACAGATGTATTGCTTTGCCATGTTAGCCCTTTTTTTCCAGGTACGGGAATCAACATAACATCGAAATGAAACAAATTTGAAACAAAAATATTATCTAGTTATTTAATTATATATTTTTGAAGTTTTAAAATTTCAAACATATACAGCAGATGGCGCCACTATTTTAAAACTTTATTAATTAATAATTAAATAACCGGATGTTATTTTCTTTTCAATTTTGTGTTAAATTGATGTTATGATGATTCTAATACCATGTGAAAATGGAATAACATGGCAAATAAATTGTTTTCCAAAAGTTGCGATTTCAAAACTTATGCATTAGCTCTATGGGACTTTCAGTACAATCTTCACTCAACACTGAAACCGCTTTAAAATTTGAAGGAAAATAGATAAAATAGTAAA
The DNA here is from genome assembly GCA_023701765.1 of Hylyphantes graminicola. Lineage (NCBI taxonomy): Eukaryota > Metazoa > Arthropoda > Arachnida > Araneae > Linyphiidae > Hylyphantes > Hylyphantes graminicola. The sequence continues at coordinate 55,356,269 of CM043113.1, forward strand.
ATAAGATATATTATTGAAAAGAATTAAATTCTCTACCAATCTAGGGCCAAAATTTAGTGTTTCGGTGCATAATTGAAGAGTTATCCTCTCAAAAAAGAGGGAAAATGTGGGGGGAGAAGTGTTTTCTCCAAAATTACTGACTTTCAAGAGCGGATATCTCGAAAACTATACAAGATATTAAAACACTTTAGGGGTGCAGCTTGTAGCAAATTTAATCAGCTTTCATTTTGTGTATTACAATTATATAGCTAGAACTCATAGTTTTCGAGATATAAGCGAAAAACCGAAAAATGGGACATTCAACCCACCCTCCCCCCTTTAGCACAGGGGCTAGGGGCGGGGACTTTTGATATGTTTACCTCCTAACTAGTCTAAACAAAGTTATGAAGTCAAAAATTGTGTTCCAAAACTTTCCCCCTAGACCTTTTTTTCAGCCTTCGTTGCCTGGACTAATTATTCCTGTTTTAAAAAAACATTTTCTTAAATGTTTAGCAACGCTCAATTTTGTAAGATATTAATAAAAAATATTCGTTATAATTGAAAATACTCTGCAACAGACATTTTTTGAGCCCATTGTTGGCTATGCAGAGCTATTGTTATCTAATTGAAATAATTTGATATGGAAATTTATACGCTAAGGAATTATTTAATAGTCTGCATTTTAAGTTTCAAAATTAGTAAAGAAGTTTGAACTTTTATTTAGTAAAAATAAAATAATAAAAAATAGTAAAAATAAAATAATTTTTTTTTTTCAAAGTGTAGTACAAAATCTGTTTTTAAGATATTTTTAAGATATTTTTAAGATACTTCAATGCATCAATTACATATTAATTTTAAATCCTTGCGTCATATTGGAATGTTACTAAATTAAATTGTATTTGTGCATAAAATTGCGTAGACGAAAATAAATCGCATTTTGGAAACATTTCTTACTGTTTATTAAATGCTATCACACACACAAAGGTTTTATAAGCAAACTTGTCATTTTTATCGTTAAAATAACTAGTTTCTGAGATGCACACATCAAGAAGAAAATGTTTTTAACATTAAAAATTGAAGACAATAAGATTAGTATCTTTTGTAAGGTATTTAACTGTGCTAATGTTGACATTTAACATTTTTTTCATATTCATAAATAAAAACTTGCAGCTTTATAAGAATAGAAGAAGAATATTATTCATCCTATGCATTAAAAATTTTGTTTAGCAAAAGATACAGTTTTTAGAAGGAAACTAGATTTTTAATTTGAATTAAACCGAAAGTAATAATAAAGGTAATTATGAATGTAATGCATATTTTTTCTAAATATCACAGTATTAAATTGTAACATCTTTAATATAAATTATTACACTTCAATTACGCATCAAAAAGATACACATACATTACGTACCTGTAAAATTCTTATCTATGGTACTAGGAAACACCCTTTATCTTCTTAAAGGAACCAATCTACAGTATCAAAAAGAGCTTGAGAAATCTTCAGGGAAGATCTCTGGCTTTGAGCCAAGGAAGAGGATGGAAGACTTTTCTATAGTGGTCCTATTTTTTCTTTACGATGGTAGTCTTATTAATTTGACTGAAAAGTGAATCGTATTTTTCTTGCCAAATGTGATTCGGAAATCTAATAGGTTGCTTCAGTTATTTGGAAGAGGGCTTTTATTCGGTTAATGCACTTTAGTATAGTTGTATTTGATTTAAAATGATGTCAGGATTGATATTTAAAATGGGGGCAGGATTGATATTTAAAATTATGGCAGGATTGATATTTAAAATGAGGCAGAATTGATTAAGATGCTCTAAAGATTTAAATTTTTGCGTTATCTAAATCATTCAAATTATTTAAAACAAAAGTTAATTGATGGAGCTTGATTAATTTGTATCCCCATTAATAATAATAGAAATGGAAATTCAATGTTTCTCCTAAAGAGGTAAATTAACTTGGAAACATACAATATCTTTATCTACTGGAAAATTCAGATGACTTACCATTTAAAGTAGTTTTAGTAAAATACAATATTCTTGTTCCAGTATAATTATAATATTTTTTCGGTGACAGGGAAGTTACATTTTTAGAAATAAGGTGCAGTAACATTTTGGATAAAGCTGTGAATTTCTTTATAAATAAGCTGTTTAGTAACATTTAAAATGATGTTACAATAATGTTCGTATATTTTATCAAATAACATTTGAAAGCATACTTTGTTATAAATTCTACAATTTTTTAAATCGGAGGTCTTAAACAAATAATTTTCTTGCTGAAAAAAGAAGTGTATGTTCGTTGCAATAATTTGAAAATAATCTTATCCAATTCATTGTTTGTACAATTTTTAAGGATTAATGTTATGAATTATGTATATACATATATGCCCTAATCCATTTTTGTTAATGAATAAGGTAAGTAATTTATAATTAAAATAAAGTTCAATTTTAAACATCGTTTTTATACATTTATTATTAGCGTTAGATTAAGATAGATACATTTAAATTATTTATTCGATGCACCCAAACTAAACTTGAAAAATACATCAAAGGCCAAAACACCACTTAACTTTACAAATACCCCAACTAAATTTTTTAAAACTCAAATTCACTTTGTAACAAAAAGTCCACTTAACAAAATAAGGATTTATGTAAGCTGCAGCTCACTTATATCAATTATAGATACATTTTGAAATAAACATTCTATCTATCAACTTCTTCTAACAATACTCCCAAATGAATGCATGAATAAACAACGATCACTTCATTCTAATGTCATTGCATGAACTAAATCTTTAAAATTAACAGAGTGGCAAGTTTTCTTTAGATTATCAAGAAACTCTCAATAACTCCGTCTCAAAAACCCTTTATATATAATTCTTCTATTTAATCGGAAATGATAAAAATCTTACGTTTTAAAGAAAACTTTTCTGAAACATATTTCTTAAGCTTCAAGTTTAGAGGCAACACCAACAGTGGCAGGAAATCTAGAAGGATTTGATAAACGTCATCGCGTTTAAAGGAGCAATTTCAAGGAAGGGATATTTTTAATAGAATAAATGGTTTTGTGGCTTTTCGGCGGGTGCCTTGAGATATTTATGTTTCGCTGAAAAATGCATGGTGGTTTAGGAAAAGCTAATTTGGACTTGGAGGATGCTTTGTATTAAATATTGATACAAATAAATGGAAATATTGCATTATTTCGTGATTGAAAAATTGCGTGGAAGAAAGAGTCAAGTGATATAGCCATGAATAGCGAAAATAGATTTTAATATCAATTAATTATGGCTCTTAATATTTTTAGGGTCCGGGCATCGCTAAAATAACTGATGTATGGTGCAGTTATGCTAATATGATTAATTGTACAATAAAAAAATTAGTTTTGTTTTCTACATGCTATTTTCACTTAAGCAAAAAAAAAATGAACTGAAATTCTTCTATTAAGTTAGTAATTTGCATGAAGCTTTCTGCATATTTGGGAAATCTCTTTCGGTAATATTAAGAAACATTTTTAAGCCTTTCGAAAACTCTTTTCGTAACATTTTGAGACTGTTTTCCTGTACAAATCCGATTTATAGGATGACAGGGTTGGTGGGATTCGAATATTCGCCCGGCTTTCCAAGGTTTAATCCCAAGGCAGACGCCCCAAAACTGAGTCAAGGAAGATAAATAATTGTGTCTAGTTTTCTACTTTCGGGTCGTATTGACATAGATGGGTGAAATCATTTGCACACACGTCAGCAGCATTCAGCTTATTAATTTGGAAATTATAAGTAACATTCTTAAACTAATCGGAAACTTGCCATTAACAGGAGGTCTCTTATATTTTCAGGAACATATCAGATAAAGCAATAAAAACGTTTTTTTGCACTGCACATTCTGGTAAATAGTGTCTAAGACAATGAACCGTGTGTTTGACTTCCTAAACAAGAGAAAAATAAGCGTTAACATTACATTCATCTGTAAACAGGCTAATTTAAAATTGAAAACTGTATAAACTTTACTTAGAACTATTTTTTATCAAAACAATCCTTCAAATAAATGCCAGAAAAAATTAATGATTGTATAAAGGTATAGGGTAATTGCCATATTGTAATCATATGTAGGTAACCGTAGGGTAGAAAGAGCTGTAAGAGTCTTTGTACTCATTGAATAAATAAAATGAAAATATAATTTATCAATTCGACAAGTATTACTTTCTTGAAAACGTTTCAACCACAATTACTCTAACATTTCAAACTTACTTCTGACGGTATGCTTATTTCAACGCTATTTTTGACGAAAGAATTCAGTTTAAACTTATTAAATTCAAGCCGTCTGACACAAAAATGAACAAGAATATGCCAAATATAATTTAACAAGTCCGTCCAAAAGAGACTAAGGTTACAGAGTACGTATTCCATTAAGTAAACCAACTTTTTTTTTATTGCTGGCAAAGAAATCAAGAGTTAAACAACCTCGTGACTTCCAAAAATGAAAGAAACAAAATGGAAGAAGTTCATTCATATCTTGCTCTGGCACAATCTGTCCCGCCTCTGCACTGACGTACGTTATCTCGTCTGGATATGAACGTCTTCCAAAAATCTGTTCCATGGAATAAATAAACTTTGACAAGTAGAAAACTCCCATTCTTTCTGAACAACGAAATCCTGTTGTATGTGTTTTTTCCGAGGTTGCAAGTACAAAACTTTGTGCTCAAGATCGAAAAAATGGTAAACTTTAAAATTTTAAAACTATTTTATTAATAAGTTTATTTTTAAAAATCATTTACACATGTACAAGTAGCAATATCAACTAGAATTATCCCTAGGTATCTAGGTATGTAGGTTTGAATTATCGTCGCACAAGAGCTACACGAGAGCTTTTGGTGACGAGCGTCGTAATTTCGAACCACAGTCAAGTGACGAGCCGACACCTGAATAGCCACCCAACGCAACCGTCAAGGGCGACATCGTGCGCAGCGTTGGGACATTGGATCGTATTTAACGTGCACTCCCCAACACGGGGTATTATTGGTCGGGCATTTTTGGTTGCATGGGCCGTTAATAGGTAGGTAGTACTATGGCGATGCCCGGACCTGAACCTGAGACCTTCCGCATGCGAGGCAAATGCCAGGTATCGATCTTTCTCTCAATTATCCTTTAATTTTTCTCATTTTTATAAGGAGTGACTATTTGCCTCTCTTTCTCTAAAGGAAGGCTAGAATCCAAGAGCTTAGTAGAAGAACGTGCTAAGTGGCAAAAAGGTGAAAACGAGAAAACAAGCATAAAGTTTTTTGTTTTCAATTAGGAACGTTACAAATGGTGCCTATAAAAGGTAAAAAAATTTAAGTTTGAGAAAATGGGGGGATTTTGTTAAACTTAAAGGGGGGAATAACATGTTCCTTGATAAAAAAAATCTCGTTTTTTTCCCCAAAAATGTCACTTAGCACAATTGATAAGCTTTTTTTTAATGTATTTGGACTTACAGAAAGTTTAGATCGTAAAAACTTGAATGCAGTTTGAGATCGTAATTATTTGAAACTTTTGACTACTGAGTTTGGTAAGGAAGCTAGATTTCATTGTTGGTGAGTAGTTACTACTAAAGACACGTGTGACGTTTTAATCAATTTACCACACTCAATTACATTAACCTTTTGTATTTTGCCCTCTAACTACTACATTCAATAAAACTTATAACTCCATTATAGATTTTTGTCTTATACTTTTGTGCATCTTAAAATGATTGAAGCACTGGCAGCTTTTTTATACAGTATGATTACGATAATCATTTAGGTCTTTAATTTGTAATGGTAAAGCATTGTTCGTTGAGCCTATACCTTGGCTATCCAGAATGCGAGCTTCAAAAGCATTTTCCTCCCCTATCCCCGCATATGGTTTCTTCGAAATGGTGTGAGCGTGTTTTTCCTCACCCTACTTAGGTTTGAACTGTTCAAATTGTTAACCTCCACAACAGAACCTCAAACGCGTTAGGTTTGGAAAAGCAATGTTCCCCCCGTTTTCTAGAAAACCTGGTGAGGGGGTGGGGGAAGACAGTCTTTTCGAGGCTCGCTAAGTAAATAGACAAGGCTTAATTCATGGATTACGTTAAAAAGAACAGGACTTCTCTTATTTATCATTCCTAAATAAACCCATCAAAAGATTCGTGCCGAATGCCCTCTGGGTTTTTTCGCTTTTCATCCCAAGGATGCACCCAATGCACCTGTGCCAATTGCGTCAAGAGTTCCTTTTTTTTTTCGTTCTGAAGAGACACAAATGAACGGAGTCTCCTAAGAGTCTTTTGTGTCTGATGCCTTGGAACTGTTGGATTTGATTCAAGATAAAGGTTGCCGCCGAAAACTTTTTTAATGTGGGTATTTGAGTGGGAGTTTCACATAGGGTGATAGCACCAACTGCCGAATATTTAAATAACTTGGGTGCAGTAGCAGGTAGCTTATCCGACACTAATTTACACAAGTCACGAATAATAGTTGAGTAATTTCATAATAATAATAGTATGTAGCAACAATACAACATAGTATAGTCGTTTGTTTGAATGTTTTAAAACTTATTTCTGTAATTGATGCAGTCACTAACCTTACAATTCTCTTTGAAACCTAGAAGTTTTAAGAGTCATAGTATTTATATAGCATTATTTTTCCAAAATCTAAGTTCATTAACCCTCTAATGCATGAATTTTTCGTTTCGTCCCGAAAAAATATATGTGTATCTCTTATGCTCATACATTACGGGAAAAATACGGAAAAAATATTACATGCATAGGAATTTAAATATTTTCATTTTTTTAAATTGTTACCAAACGGTAACACCATGCATTAAGCACTGAATAGAGGCTTAATGTTCGGGGTACTAATATTTATTTTTAATTAAATTATTACCTTTTTTACTTAAGCTAATGAACTTTTTTTTATATTTCGAATAAATTATACCTAAAAATAAAGCTTATTGATAATTTTATTATTATATAAGAAGTTGCAGAGGCACACAGACACATAGTTTTAGGTATAAAATCTTTAATGAAAACGTGTATAACAAACAAAAAAAGAGTATTATTTAATGCATGAATTGATTTTGATTACAATTAGATTTTTTTAAACAAGAAAAATTAGTTATAAAAATAATTATGAATAGTAGTTAATTTTGAAACAAATTAATGTACCAATGGTAGGCAATAGCAGGTTTAGTAGTGCAAATAGTAGGTATTTATGAATAAAAATGTACAAAAAATAACTTTTAAACATAATTTTTTAAAATGGCAGTATGATACGACATAAAACAGTTATTTTTACTCTTAAAACAAAGTGGTACCAAACATTTTAAACACTGAACTCTTGTGAATCTTTTACAGAGATACACACACATAAGCAAACAAAAGTTGTGCTTAATGCATGATGTTACCAAACGGTAACACATGTAAAAAACAACTACAAACTACCAATTTTGAAAAGAATGATTAGAAAACTACTAAATATAGTTTAAAATAACCCTTTTGAACTACAGTACTTTTTTCAAAGCAATTTATTTGTATTTTGTACTAATATCATTACTTTGAATACAGCCAAACACGTAAATTTAAAACAGTTAGAAACTTCACTTTTTAATTTTGAACACACTTTTACTATTGTCATTTATGAGGGTTATTATTAACTAAAACTTCAAAATGGAATGTAATAGATGAAAAAAGGAACAAGTTGTCGAGAGGGAGGTCTACTTTAATAGAATAAAATGGATTATGTAACTTGTTACCAAACGGTAACAGTATGCATTAGAGGTTTAAAATAAGTAATACGAGTACATATAAATAATCCAAACGACAAATTCGCTTAAATACCTCGAATTTCTAATGGAAATTAAAGCCTTGATTACATATTTTATTAAGTTTACTTACAAGCGATTTTTTCAAAACAACAGTGTTTTATAATGTTTTGTGTTATACTCTTGAGTTTATAAAAAAGTAGCTAAACTAGTCACAGCAACCGTCAATTATAAAATGCAATTGTTTCGAATGTCTTTAAGTGACGGTCACACAGAGCGTTCGTAGTTAAGGCTGCTGCTTTTAAAGGCTGCTCAAGTCAATTTTTGTAACCTTTAACTTATATTTCTAAGACAAAGCGTTAACGTAGCATTATAAGTTATCTAGATGAGGTGCTAAACCGTAATGACAGTTTATGGGGTTAGACCCAAAAACCAAAATATCCCGACCCAAGTGTAGTTTTCAGTTCCATTAATAATAAGCAAAAGAAAATTGAAAACTATTCAACATCCTTTATCAAGTAAGTTTAGTCAGCTGCTCCAATTGAGATATCGCACTTTTTCCATACAAATCTCTAAAACTTCCGCTTCGTGCCTCATTGAAAACACAAATTTCCCATTGCCCCAATCTTTTTGAAGAAAAAAAAATGAGGTTACCTAGCTCAGCAAAAAGGTAAAGTTTCACAGTTGGCAAACAAGCCAGCGTAAAAATAAACATTTTCCTCACATTTCATAAGCCATAAAAATATGTATCTTCTCCAAAGCTTTCCTGTTTTTCGTATCATCGTTTTTTATGCCTCTTTTGATATTCACACCCCCCTAAATAGAGTGCACGAGGAATAAAAAAACTTCACCACTGACTTATTCCTCGATATAAGAAGTGAGAAAAGTCTTTTCCCCGCCCCCTTGGATATACAACAAACGAGCTTTTTTAGGGAAGAGGGAGTTTAGGACAAAAAAAAAAAAAAAAAAAAAAAAAACATTGAAATGAAAACCAAAATAAAACTCAAATACATGCGAATGATGTATGAAAGCGGCTCGCACATGCAATTTAGGCTGTCGGGGCCAAGAAACAATTTTCGTAAAATAACGGCGTGGTATCGTTTCTTCCGCCTCATCCGTCAGCTTATGGGATGCGGTGCAAGAAAATGCCATTTTCCTCCAAGAAATTTGTTTATTTATTCATTTTTAAAAGAACCGAAAACGCCATCTTGCTTTTTTCCCCCCGAACGATGTCCTGGATTGATTTCCTCAATGGCGGACATGATCCAGAAAGCATCAAATAAATTAGACTCGTTTCTCCAGAATTGGCTTTTATTAGAACATTTGGAATTCAAAAGTAGCTCTTCGGGTCCTTAGTTTTGATGGTTAAAGAATTGTTAGTTTAGTGTAAAACTATGCAATTCAATGCCAAACTGGTTATCCGACAAAAATCTTATGACCTTGCTCAATGTTGATACCCCTTAGACTGGCTCGCTCCATTCCAGTTTCGAACTTGGAAACTATAATAAGATAATGCACATCAGGAAAAATAGTTCGGCACATAGACATTTGTGTTAAATTCACCTCCTTGTGGTTGGCATGAAAATCTTCTGTTCCAGAACAGAAACTCATAAAATAAAGTTCTAATATCTTTCCTTACTGAAACGCCCCAAACCACCCGAACAACTAAGGATTCGATAATGTTATTCCTATCAAATATTACGAGGAAACAAAATTCCTTCGCAGAGAAAGGGTTAAATAACCAGTAAATTGCGATCTGGCTCATTTTAAATAGTGTAAGCCCGAAATAACGTTCTTAAACAAACGACTTTGCATAAGTTACTTTTAAAAAATATGTTAGGTACCGTAATTTAAAGTTAGGTAGGTTGGTAAATCGGTAGGTTTAAATTATCGTCGCACTACAGCTACACGAAGGTTATTGGCGACGGGAGTCGTAATTTAGACCCACTGATTTCAAGTTAGATAAGATAGAAATTTTACTATTATTTACAAGTTTAACACCCACTTATTCATAACTAAACGAACAAACATAAACAAATCTTATTTCTCGAGAAAGTATTTCCGGATAGATTTCTGGAACGGTAGCTCAGATCCGGATCCCATCATATAAATTTGCCCCGTTTCCCCGGATCGGCTTTTATTAGGGCAGTTTGGCGATCCGGACTTCAAAGAGCTGCCCTCAGGGCGGTGAAGTATTGTTCGATAAGTCTGATAAACATTCCAAGGCGATGGATTCTTTGCAGAACCTTTCGACCTTGGCATTCCTTGCCGATGTTTAGAAGGCGAGGCGAGTCTGTCCACTTTAGATCCTTTTGTCCAACGAGGCAATTCTGGAACAGAACGAGGTTGTCGATGTGTTCGATTAAATTTCTTTGTTCGTGTGGCGATTCGGGGGTGTTTGGGGTCCTCAGGATTCCATTTAGAAATGAACGGAAATTGTATGGCGTGGTATATAAAAGTCGACCTAAATAAAAGAAAGGTCAGTGGCTTTAATTTACACCTGAGATGTACTGTAATAGCATTTATAAAACGTCATTGTTGATTTAACTTAATTCTTTTAATCAAACCATCTTCATTTTATGTTCAGTATGTTAATTGATTTCATACTAATCCAACTCATGTATAAATTTAAAGAGATTCTCGCTAGCGACATGGAAGACCAATAAATGTTAACAAGAAAAGTCAGGGTTTTTTAGTAAATTCATTGTTCGGAAAATATTGTGATATTTTAAAGATGCCACAATGCAAAAAAAAAAAACCCTTCGTATTTCAAAGTATTGATCTGTAATTTGTAAACCAATACGGTATATTAATTTTCGAGTTTCACTTAAACTTTTTATGATGGAAAAATATTACCCTTGGAAAAATGAGGGTTCTTTCATTGAGATGGTAGAAAAAACGTGTAAATTTTCCTCGCTCACTGCGAAATGCAATAAAATTTTCTACCTTTACCTGGCTTGTAGAAACATGTATCAATGCACTGAAAACTATCCAAAGGTGATTTACTATTTTTCTGTATTTCCCAACAAAAAAGTTCATTTGCAGAACACACAACGGAAAAAAAAAATCAACCATAGCTAGCTTTACTTCCTGTGGCCCTATAACAATCATATTCAACCGGAAGGCGGCAGAGGAACGGGAGGGGTGTAAATGACGTTATACGTTGCAAAACCATTACTTATTTATTTCTAGGAGGGCGCATTTTGGGGCTGCGCCTCATTCCTCACAGATAAGGGGCCGCCCTGGTAAAGGGGGGGAGGGGGGCTGAGATGTAAGGGAGATAAATGAGGGCGGCGTCTGCTAATGACTCCCTGGTCAACGCTTCCCGCACACCAAGAAGCCATGAAAAAATGTCTATGAAAAAAAATAAGCAGCTATAAAACAAAAAAAAGTAGAGTAATAAAGAAAAAATCCGGAATAGATACATCCGAGGGTGTCCCACCGCAGTGGCGTTTTTTCCCTTCATGGGTTTCTTAGAGGCCATTTTTCAATCTTGTCACTGGCAAATTTACCCGAGATGTTTTGTAGCTATATTTGGAACAGTTATGCGCTAAATGCAGTTCAGGCTATTGTTGATGGGCTTTGGGGGTTCATTGTTGGTATTCAGTTGTTTTGGTTCTAAGAATCGGATTCGATATTTTGATTCTAATGAGACGTTCGGAATTGCATTTGTACTCCTGTATCAGCGTAAGTTTAGTCCTGGATTGTAATCTTATATATTTATTTCAAGTTCACAATATTGTTAGAACATTTTACTCTGAACGAACTAATGATTTAGTGTTTCACTAAAACATTATTTTATTTTTGGTTAGATTAAATTTTGTATTAAAATATTTCTTTTAAATTTATATCAAGTCTTCAACATTCATTTAGGAAACTAATTTTAATAAAAAATTTAACGTGGATGCTATTATATTGAAATACTATAACAAAAATAATATCATAGGATATGCAAAAACAAATTTTTCATAATTTATTTAGAAGAGCCCATAATTCTGTCCAACTTTTTTTATTAATATACACAATATTCAAATGTAAATCTGGAAGCCCCCAATTACCAACTACATATCACAGTAATCTATCATAAAAAGGACTTTAAAAGAAACAAAAAACTATTTCTAAACCAACGCCTTGTCAACGGATAATCGCTACTTAGAATCAGCCAGCAACGGAAAAGCGTTGGCGACAGTGTTGACCTTTGGCCCTTTTCGGGGCGTTTTTTTGGACAACTCCAGAAGCGAATTTCCAACTGAAGATTATCTTGAAGGGTGACAAAGTGGGGAAAACAACTCTGCTTTGAATCATCTTTGGCCATTAGATAGAGTGTAAGTATTTTGACAAATAAGATGTAGGAAATGAAAAAAAAAAGTGTGTGATTGTCAGCATAAAGGGAATGTATTGACAAGTTGCTGGAGATGAATGAAGTGTAGCAGATTTTTTTAATGTTATCTAGTGGGGGAAATTTGGGTTATGGGAAGAATTTTTTTTCTGGCAGAAAATTGAGTGGAAAAATTCCTAGATGGGTGGTCTGAGCGTATATATTTAAAGTGAAAAAATAACATCAAAAGCATCTAAATGGAAGATACTTACATTTACAAATGCCTATATTTTACAAATTTATAGCTTTTAATAAATTTCTAATCGAACATTCAAGAATTTTCAAATTGACTCACGATAAAATAAGCTAATATTTTAAATATATAATTTTTAAACAATATAAAATAATTTACTAGAATTTATCTAGAAATTTTTTTAACCTTTCAATTATCCAAAATAACCTGCTAATATTTAAACATTCTCCAAACCATTTCTTGAAGTTTCAGGTGTCTCTTACATTATTTAATCAATATTTTACAGTTATTTTTATGAACTTAATACATTTGGCAATAGATATCAGTATTTTAAAAGTTCCTTAATTTCACGGTTTTAAACTTTAGGTTTAAAGTCATGCATTTTTTTTATGTAATGAGCTTACAGTATGACATATTGAAAATATTTTTTATTTGATGCATATTTGAAATTGATTTATATTTTGAATTGAAAACTTTTGTTATTACCTGCCCACAATTTAAAGATTAAATCACATTTTTGGTTTTCGTTTATTTCCAACTATCGTTTAGTATTTCAAAATTAATTTTAGAATATGTAATATGTGACTCTATTCGTCACATATTAAGTAAGTAATGTGTGACGAATACAGTTAATATTTTACCGAACCAACTTATCTAACTCCTGAGTCGTCAAAGTTCGGAGCTTAAAGGAGACATAGAAAAGAGACTCCATCCCTTTCCACTCCAATTCAAATTGAAACAAGATCTTTTCTCTCTCTACAAAAGTATCAGGAAAACATCCTTTTTCATACTGTGGACTCGGCGCAACAACTGCCACCAAACAGTGTTTTTGCAAAGTTCCTCCCCGCCCTTAAGAGTCCTCCTAAGCCTTTGCCTCGTAATTAACATGGCAAAACGACGCGAAGGCAGCGATCAAAACCGTGGGGGAGCTAATCCTCTTTGCTTCTGCCAGGGCGATAAACAAAATCAATTTTCCAGAACTTTTCTGGTGCGACTGCTGTAACTGTAAGAGTTGGCATGGGGTTTAACAAGCACCGGAGAGGTTGTATGTTGATACGACTATAGGATACTCGAGGTTTACTTTATCATTGTTGTCTATTTTTTAGAGTTTCGTAAATGGTGTGTATTGAATTTTATGTTAGTAAATTAGTGTCGAATGGTAGGTGTAATATTTGCGGGGAAAAATTCTTGTAATTATCAAACTATATTTTTTTTGTAAAATGCAACTTTAGTTTTCTTATCACTAAAGTTGGACTCATTGTCATTACTTTTATAACACGGTTCGACTATTTTGTTTGTTTTATTTTAATAATGTGTCTTGATGACATTTTTGGTTTAACTTACTTCTAGACCGTTAAAAAGCGGTAATCTCCAAAATAATAAAAGTTTCTACAATAAAATAGCAACTGAAACTTCGATATGCAGTCTACACAGATAAATCTATCGATGGTAATTATATATTTCAACTATGAGCGAGTCTAATGCTTAAATATTTAATTCCCTTTTCAATGTTCAAACGCTCAGCCGTCTAAAACATCAATTGTAATTCTCCTATGTATCCAGTTTTGTCGAGTTCTACGAAACCTGTACAATATGTCCAATACCTTTCAGATCCTACAGTGGGATACCCATTCATGCCATCGCATGGGATCTAGTGCAATGCTGTCATCCAGAAAGCCGATTTGCAAAGCGAAGCTGCTTCTGCCTGGGTTTTGGACTGTTGCGGTTTCGGCGTCTGAGAAGTATCGGCTTTTGGCGTTTTGTGTTCATGCAAAGTAATCCTCTTAAGGTGGTATTTCCATAGACCGCTTTCTTCTTGCGGGGCTGCCAAAGATGCGTGGAGAACGTTTGATAAGTGCGCTAGAATGTAATGCATCCAATTATACTTAGGATATTACAGCTTTTAATGAGAGTTCATTGGCATTAATGTACATTTTAGTCATCAAAGAATGCCAAGTTAACATTTAGTTAAGTTTGACATTTTTATTGTTTGAAGTATTACCTTAAGGGCATTAATAAATGTATCGAAACAAGTTTGTGGTGTTTTCGTTTGTAAAGTTTTTTTTTTCAATCAGTAAAATATGATTGTTTGGAATTATATACGAGAATACAACGAATTATTTAGCTTAAAGAAATTTTGAATTTATTCGTTGATAATTCCTTATTATAGTGCAGTAGGGAAATATTTTTGGTTATCCTTCAAGAATGCTAGTAGTATTCTAGATGATATTTACGAAGAAGCCTCAATGTCAGCGTTTTTCATTCTTGTTTCGACTGTGACAGTAATCGAGCCATCGGAATATGAGGAAGAAATGCCGATAATTATGTTTTAAATAGGAAACATTGTTGTAAATATTCGTTAGAATAAGATTGTGTTAAATTTTGAAGAGTTTTCAATACCTGTTACGGCCAGTATATAACATAAATTTAGACGAAAGAAATAACCTAATGTACTTTAAAAATGTTTAAACATATTATGAACAAAAAAAATACAAACCTTTAAATATATTGTCATCAGAACATTCCTTCTTACACACTACATTGAATTTTAAGTTACTGTTTAAATAAACTCAAGTGCCTTTCCAAAATATAATATTTACCAGTTTATTACTTCTTAAACTAGAGATAAACACTCTCGTAAATAAGTGGTAATTTTTAAACAAGTCTCAAACCTTCTTTATACCCAAATTACCTTCCGAGCATCACCCTCCCCTCCCCTCCTACTGAATATTTATCTTCATAGGGAACCGACACCGACCCACCAAGCTTTAAATCATTACCACCATTTCTCGCATCATCACCAATATGATTTTACAGAGGGAAAAAAAGCTGCAAATTTTCATAATTACCCCATGATGAGCCGAAGATAATTTCAGGACCTGGCAAAACAGACACCTTCGACGAAACCTCTCCTAAGAAGAACCTAAATACATCTTATAGTCCCTGGCAGAAATTTAATTAAAATCCAACAGCGTCGTCTTTTATAAATCACCTGAATTAGTGATAAGGTACAGTGTAGGGTCGTTGCTTCGGAGGGGGAGTGAAAGTCCTGACATACGGTAAAGAGTGATAAAGAAGTAATTGCTTGTTGTAGGATAACAGGTGAAATTGAAGGGTAGGGTAATTAGCAAGTCTTGTAGTTTTAAGGAGACGTTTTTATTGCTAAGTATCTTGATACATATTCCTCTTGCAGTAACCTGTTATATACACTGTGTGTTGGCACAGAATTTCACCGGAATCCTGGAGCTTTCTAGCTGCCACCACTATTTGGGGCATGGATTCAATACTTTTGAGGTGTATCAAAGTTATGGTTTTACCACAAAATTGGTAAATCCACGCTCCAAATAGTGGTAGCAACTAGAAAGTTCCAGTAATCTGGTGCAATCCTGCACCAAATTTTTTTTAACAGTGTAGTTTTCTTAGCAAATACTAAAGTAATACATGTAAATAATGTAAATATGCTCGAAAAACAAAATGTCCCTCTAAGTGAAGCGTTTTTTATTATTTTGAAAATTTACTTGGTAATTCATACAGCAAGGTTTTAAATTATAATGTTGAAGTTTCCTTGCTTGGATAAGATATTTTTCTTTTAATTAAATTTATAGAGAAAAAGTAAAATTTCAATGGTCATGTTTTACGTCTTGTGAAGGAGCAGTTTCGCAGGGAATTGGTAACTTAATGGAGCTTACCGTGTCATAATAATTAGCAATAAAGCCCCCATGAAATCCAGGAATGAAAGCAGAAATTATTCAAACTTACGTGAAACAAGCCAATTAATTCAAAAGAATACGTAGTCAACTTTGCTGATAAAATATCCACATGCGCAAAAAATACCATCGAGCGACTTTCAAGGACTCTTTCTGTTTGAGATTATGTATATTTATAATTTTTGGTGTTAAAATTTTATTGCAAATCGCCATCCAACGAAAAATGTCAAAAATTGAAGCATTTGATCTAACGAAATGATTTGCAATACTGTAGACATGCTTTTTCGTTTCCAAACCCATCTTTTAATCAAATATATTCAAAAATCATATCACTCAACAGTTATTTACTCCTCAAACATCCCACCACAACAACCGCTTCCCCAAAACAACACACTCCAGCCAACATCTCGACACCAAGCTGTCTACTGAAATATTATAGAGACTAATTAGCCATTAACTGAATAATGAAGCAAACGCGACCGTGGGACATGATGGGGGTGAAATGGGATTCGCAAAATTAAGAGGGGGAGGAAGCCTAGGAAAAGGAAGCCTGGCCTAGGCCTCTAGGCATCCAGGCCTTAACAAGGCCCTCAATTCACGCTTACCTAACTCTTGTTACTTCTGGCCTCGGGATGGAAGGGCTGGGTCGGGGATGCATTGATGGGAGAGGCATTAGGGTAGTTTCCTACGTGCAATATCCACCCATTTAGCGTCGTATGCCCTTGCAGGGTAAGCTAGTATCAGGGGGGGTTATGTTTTTGTCGTTTATGTACCTTAGGCCAAGAATAAGGTAAGTCATTAAGGGGATGGGAGCGGTTGCTGGGTCTCTAAAGCTAATTATTCTATCTATGTTAACGCAATGGGAAAATAAGTGTATGAACTCCAGCTGCATCAATTATTTTTGCAAATATTTTTTATATGATAATATTGCTTGCGTTTATATGATATATCATTGTCTTTTTCAAAATGTTTCTAAATTTTGTTGTAAAATAATTTATTGAAATATCCAAAAAAAAAATTTGATTCATTTTCTAAAAATAGATTTATAGAGCCAAGTAAGCCAGCTACATGTAACATATAAAACCGTGGGAAAAAATATTCGAAACAGACGGAGCAGTTTGGCTTAAAAAATTATTTTTGCCCATTGAATTAACTTAAAGAGAGGACTTCTGCTTAGAGACCAGGCTACCGCTCTCATCCCGCCTTTAAAAGTGCTGAATATTAAAAGACTATCTTTAATTTTAATTTATTAAACTCAAGCGCTTTTTAACGTTCAGATGAATATTTAGTAGCCCAGTTCTACGTAATGTTATGTCTTATTGCGATGAAATTAAGACTATTTCATATTTTTTGTTAGATTGGTAAGAAATGTAGGGGTAACAGCTTAAGCCAGTTTGCTTCTTAATTGAGGATTATCGTAGGTGAAGGTAGGGAAGAAAGTGTTAGAGATGTTTCAGGATGACAAATTGGAATTTAAGGGATGGGTGAGAGTAGGATGTAAGTTATTTCGGTAAAGAGAATAAATGGATTACGTATGCGTCAAATTTTTTTTCCTACGCTCCATTGCTGAAATACTAACATAGCGTTTCCTTAGCGACAAAATTTAAATATCATCAGCAATTAAATCTTAAATATTTTAAACTCACTGATTTTTGAGGCCTTACTTTAAACTCGATTTTTTGAAGAGAATCTCATTTGAACGCAGCCCTTCCCTTGCGTTAGCAGTAAGTGTATTTTGAGAATTTAAATATATTCCCTTGCGTTAGCAGTAAGTGTATTTTGACCATTTAAATATATTCAGAGAAAGCAAAAGTGGGAAGTTGTAATTTTTTTCTTGAACTAGAATGAAATTTTTGTTTTAATCACCCACTTGACTCTTTTCACACCGCATAAACATTAACTTGAAAAAATGTGTACGATTGATAAAGCTGACTATTCACTATGCGTGTCTTTATCAATCCAGCTCTTACATTCTCTTATAACACAATAGCTCTTTAACATAAATACTTAATCCTTATTATCGAAAGTAGCTATGAATGTATCACTCATCGAAAAAGATAAACGTAGATGGATTTTTAAATAATAACTGAAAAAAAACTACAACACAAAACTAAATTTATCTTCTTTAAATTAAGACTCATGTCTCTAAAAAAGGTCTCTGTAAACGTGACATTGTAAGCACGGCAGCCCTATGGAACTATATCAGTTTACCGTAGCCTTTCATTCAGCCAAAATCTAATCAATAAGGCCAAAAGAAGCGAAGAATCATTTACGAATAACAGTAAAAGAAGAGACGCAATAAAACAATTTGGCGCAGGCAAAATTGGCGGTCGATGACAATTCCGTACGCCAAATGGCGCCTTCTCCGGTTTTTCACCGGATAACCTTCGGGAGGAACAAGAAAACGTGCTTATCAGAGAGGTCCTCTTTTTCCTATAGTTGGTGATAGTGGTTGAATAAAGTTGTAATTGATACTTGGTGAATTTTAAGCCAAAGGAGTTTGAAAATTCGAATTTCAATAGAAAATTCAACCCTCTCTTAAAATATTTGACTTAACCGTTTAGTGGGGGACGCCCCAACCAGTAGGTCTCGGGCGAGAATCAAGGTTGGTAACCTCATGGATGTTTGTCTTGTCAATAAAAAGTTTTTGTCTCTGTGTTTGTACTCGTCCATTTTGTATAAAAAGAAGTCCAACCTTTTCGGGTCTCTTTCGACGATCTTTCATTAGATATCCACGGACACGACGACAACAACAGCTAAACTTTTGTGTAAAAGATAAAATGAGAATTGTCGATCACGTAACTATCTAATAAGTATTAATTTGATAATCTCCGTCTCATATCTGGAACATTTAAATTTGTTTACCAGACCATACTGCAGAATTATTGTATTGCCTAGGTTTGTTTTAGTAGGTAGCAACATATTCAAGTTACTCCATTGGTATAAAAAAAAAAAAATATGATACTGATAATATTATTTTAGAAAAAATAAGATAAATCGTACAGCAAAGGCTGCACAACTATAATGTAATGGTAGGTGACACTTTTACGATTTGCGTTACGTTGCCACGCAAAGAATTTTTTTGATTGTGGTAAACTCCACTTCATATTTTTACAAATTAATAGGTATAGCAAACCTACAGAAAATTTATAAGTTCGCCAAAAGTCACCCAGTGAAAGGACTAGCCATTAAGGGGTCACAGGAGTCTTAAAAATGTGCAAAGAAGATACTACAAAGCATAGTTTGATCTTTCATGTCATTTTTTAACTACTCAATAAATGCGTATAATTTTTTTATATGTAATTCTACAGGATTTATTTATTATAAAACAAGTTTTAAAATTTATGAAACTGTAGCCAAAACTAAAATAAATGATATTAAACATGAAGCTATTTGAACACATTGTGATTAGGCTTGCGCGGCAAATTGTGAAGTCAAAATTGGAAAAATGACCAAGAAAATGACTTTATATTATACAAATATGTACAAACAAAGACTTATACCTAAATTCTCAGCTCAATTTTAATTAGAAATTATTTTAAGAACTTTTTTCTAAAAAAAATTAATAAAAATTTAGAAATTTTGATTTTAAATTTTTTAAAAATAATTTCTAATTATAATTGAGCTGAGAATTTAGGTATAAGTCCTAGTTTGTACATATTTGTACAATATAAAGTCATTTTCTTGGTCATTTTCCCAATTTTGACCTCACAATTTGCCGCGCAAGCCTAATCCCAATGTGTTCAAATGGCTTTATGTTTAATATCATTTATTTTAGTTTTGGCTAAAGTTTCATAAATTTTAAAATTTGTTTTATATTAAATAAATCTTGTAGAATTACATATAAAAAAATTATAGTTGTATATTGAGTAGTTAAAAAATTACATGAAAGATCAAACAAAACTTTGTAGTACCTTCTTTGCACATTTTTAAGAGTCCTATGACCCCTTAAAGCATAGCTAGAAGAAAACCTTTATTTTTGAAAGATAATACATTGGCTGCCAAAGAGCCCAAAGAAAGTACCGTTAAGTGCAAGGATTAGTAATAAATAATAATAAAAAAAAGTTAAATTTCTTTTCTTTGTCACTTAAAAATTACCATTACTTCGTATAATAGGATTAATTTCTTTTAGTAGGATTTTTATGGGAGATAGTGAAAAATTTAATTTTTTAAAAACTTTTTAAGATTTAAATTATAGTGTTATGGCCAGGAAAGTCACATTTGACTTACGTGTCAGAAGCGTCACATTTCATAGAAAAATGTTTTTAAAAAAATGATTTCTGACAATAGCAAAAAGTATCAGTTACATCCCTGTCAAGTCAACCCAATGAGTTCTTGGATCCTTTCCGTCCTATTTTTATCCTGTTTTTGATAGGGCACGTAGGAGGTGAAGCCACACATAGGAGAAAGGAAATAAAGGTTCAATAAAAGAAAATTCGATATATTTGCTGATTTTTATGTGAAGGTGTGATATTTGATATGCTTTTTTGTGCCTTGACAGGTGTAGTTATTAATGAATAGTTTTAAAAATAAACTTATTTGCTTTTTTTAAACTTCAAATTTAGTTAGAATTGTTAACATTTCAATTTTTATACACGAGTACTTAAAGGTTAAAGCTCTTGAATACACTACGAAAGTGAATTGTTCTCAATAGACTAATACAGAGGCTTGGTTCAAAATATCGAATTTCGATTTATTTGTTAAAGTTGTTTTGCAGAGTATGTTCTCATAGCCGCCCCGGTGGCACACTCGTTAGGAATCTAGCTTTTGGAGCTGCTGGGGTCGGGTTCGAATCCCGGTCAGGCATGGATGTTTGTGACTGTCAATAAATACTGTCATTTGTCTATGTGTTTGTGTCGTCTCTTTCTTTGTGTGTCTCTTGTGCTTGCGTCATTTTTGGGGCTTAGTACAATAGACTTAAAGTCTCAGTGCTTGGCGATTCTTTCCCCCCACCAAGAAAGTCATAAGTCATGTTCTCATACAAAATTTCAACTATATTACTCAACTATCTTACTTATCAACTTTATCAAGTGTTACCATATCTGTGTTCATTTTATTTTAAGGCTCTATAGAACGATGTCCCTATAGGATAGTTTTAAGAATGTTTCATTCCAGAATTCTTTTTTTTATTATAAATACAGTTTTTAAAATTTTAAAGAATATTTCATTCCATTATTGTTTTTTATTATAAATATAGTTTTTAAAGTCTTTTGACAGTGCTTCATCGTATATAATTATCATGATTAAATAAAATAATTTTTAAATTCGCTATTTTATTTCTTTGGGTTTCCGTGGAACATCAATAGAAACTAAATAATATCAACCTCGTTCTTAAGAGTGTAAGTTCTAATTTCTACTTACTTAAGAGAACTGTACTACATTTAATTTTATAAAAGGAATGTTTGAAGATGTGAAGAAACAATACATAATTTTTCGATGGTTAAAATGAAGTTTAAAAATATATTTTTGAATTGCACGAACAATTTCGAACAAAGATTTGAAAGAAATTTCAGCACTAGAACATAGCGTAAAAGCCCGTGGGTTTATTTTGTTAGATTATTCTTTGCTTTTATTTATATGAACTCTTTATTGATTTTTAATGTTTGTTCATATTTTTTCAACTCAATTCTAACTTTATTTCACAAACCAAATTAATGTTGATGTTTATATATGGAAAATGGTGAAATATTTTAAATAAATGAGGAGATTCAGAATATGTGCATCATTAAGGGAACATCCATGCAAATAAGTTTATCTTTAGAAGAACTTATTTTAAAATTTTATTGATAAAAACATTACTCTAGATTAAAACGTATGTATTCACATGTTTAGTTTAAAGGCACAACATTATTTTTTAAAATAAAGGAAAATCCTTAATAAACTAAACAGTAGGCAAATTAACTTAATAAAAAATTTGTTTGAATAAATACAAAGCGAAACAAGCTCGTTCATTTTAATTTTAATCTTTCTCCAAATTACTTTTTTAAAAAAAATATTAACATGTCTTCACCACATCTTCAAACATTCCTTTTATAAAATTAAATGTAGTACAGTTCTCTTAAGTAAGTAGAAATTAGAACTTACACTCTTAAGAACGAGGTTGATATAATTCAGTTTCTATTAATGTTTTCCTTTAAAAAATATTTTTCTTTTACAGGATGGCGCACTTTAGCACCTGTTACCGACATTTTTTCTCAGCATTCTTTTTCGCGTTAGTTTTACTTTAGCATTTAAAATTAAGACAGAGAAGAAATTAATAAAAGAATTCGAAGAGGGGTTTGGAATAAATGTAATTTACATTTTGGGTTTTTTTTTTTGAGAAAACATAAGAAAGTAGTTCATGAAATATATGTAGTTTTACGCAAAGATGGGAAATTTTAAATAAATTCTGAAGTCGAAAGCTTTTTTTTTACTTACATGGGAATCGGGATAAAATAGTATTCGAAATCCATAACAAAAATTTAAAAAAAAATATTTTTTTTTTCAATTTTAAATCATTAGTTTCTACAAAAATATTTTTTGTTCAATATAAATAAATTGTAACTATAATTAGTAATATTGTATATTAATGAAAAAACAAGAGGCATTTTGTTTAACAACCCAGTAATCTGCACTAGCAAAAATAGTAAAATTTTTTTTATATAAACAATATTTTCAGTTTTAGTTAAATACAAACATAACAGGAGGCCCAGTAGCTTAGTGGTAGTGCTTCGCATTGCCAAGCCACAGTTCGGGGGTTCGATTTCTGGATTGGGCTAGTTTGACCCATCCTTTCATCCCTTAATTGGGTCGATAAAATGGCTATCTAGAAAAGCTTGGGAACTAAACACTGCGGGTTCCGCGTCCAATTTATAATAGTCATTTATTTAACTAGTTCAAAAAGTTTTTTTTAAAGAGTTGAATAAAATTTTTTAAGAACGCTGAGTGCGATTGAAATGAATTCACAAGTTCAAAATGACTATTTTATACGTGTTTTAATATAGTATTTTTATAATCACGTGCAAAAAACGTATTTATTGAATTAGCAATGGAAAATAGCAAAGAAAAAAGTAAGTTAAATTTTGAAGGAAAAAAAAAACATTATTCACGTTCAAATAAAAAAGTTCTACCAACCAGTTGGAATTTTTTTACTTTGTTGCACAAGTGCGTAATAGTAAACTTTTATAACACCATTTCGTTAAAAGTATTACTTTTGCCATAATGTGATGCAATAAAGTGCCATGCACATTTAAGTAATAATAATAATCAAATGACTTTCTAATGTATTTGTGAATTATAAAGTACTGAACGAAATGCTTAATATGTTTAACATTTTCCCGTAAAAATAATTTCAATTTGTGCTGCTAAATATATTTCAGTAAGTAAGAACTTGCTTATCATAATAAAGAAGTTTAAAAAATTAAACTTAACTTTTTTAACTGTTAAATTTTGCTATTAAGTTCTTCAAATAAAATTATTTTTGACAGTATATGAAATATTCAGAGACAAATATATTTGTGTATACATTTCGAAATATTAGTTAAAACTTTTTTCAACTATTTCAGAGTATTTTCTTAGTATAGAAAGCAGGAATACAATTCAATTATCAATTTTTGCAAAAAAAAACAAAAAAAAAAAAATCTTATGTAAACTTATTGTTTTGTAGCAGTATTTTTTTAAAAATATATTTTTCTGAAAAAAAAAGGATTTTTTTTAAAAGAAAGGTTTTTTCGTTTATTTTCATTCTTATTTTTACTTGATAAACGTAATTAGTGTTATTTTTAAATATTATATAGATTTTCATTGTTTTTGTAATACTTAAAAACTGACTGAAAGCTTTATATGTACTTCATTTAATAGGATTACATAAATTTTTTTGTGCATTGCCTTTTTAAGAAAGTTTGCAAGCATGTATTTTGTAAAATCAAATTACGATAATTTAATTTAAAAATAATTTAATTTTTAGTTTAACGAAAAATAAATTTAGAGATTTACATGAAATCAATGTAAATAAAACAATATTTTGAATAATGGAATTACTTTTAATTGAAAGGGCACAAGTCCCAATTTCGACTTATTTGACTTATTTGACTTATGCCCATTTTATAAAAAATATTAATTTAGTATAGGACTAATTAATTTAAAAATTAATTTTTTATGTCACCAAAGTGTAATTGATTAGTTTATTTCACGCAGTAGGTTATATCTAGTCAAATATATTATTACCATGTCAATTTTTTGCTGGCAAATAATTTATAAGAAAGTTGCAATCCCATTGCAATTAAAATATACCCATTTTTTAAATT
Source organism: Hylyphantes graminicola (assembly GCA_023701765.1). NCBI lineage: Eukaryota > Metazoa > Arthropoda > Arachnida > Araneae > Linyphiidae > Hylyphantes > Hylyphantes graminicola. The sequence goes on from CM043113.1 coordinate 55,380,565, forward strand.
CCAAACTTCGACATATTTCTGTACAATTCAATTTTACATCAAAGCTATTTTATTTTTTAATTAAAAATAAATTTTAATTATTATTTAGATTTTATTTCTAATATTTGTTATACATATAAAATGATAGTGTTAAAACAATGCTCTGACTAAAAAATACTTATTTAAAATTGTCTTTTCAATCATAAAAATCTTTTTTTATTTTTAATTTTTGTTTACAAAATTTGAAGTCGATTGCTGTTTTAATTTTTTTTTTCTGAATAAGCACACTCCAAAACATGTAGAAAACTAATAATATCCATCTGGGATTTTCTACTCAAATTGCAATACTTTCATCACCTTATATTTTATATTAGGTAATAAAAAATAAAAGTGTTAAGATAAGTTGGAATAGATTGAAAAATGTTTATTTTGTGACAAATCATGCGTAAATTTAAATAAAACTATCATTATTTTCATTTAAATTAGAAACTTTAAACTAAACTTTTAAAATCGGTTTGTTTTTGCATGTTAATTAAAGTAAAATAGCCATCTGGTATTGTTGTAAATAGTAACACTTATTTGCAATTTTACTTTTTAAATTCCGTAACTTTAGTACAGAATAGTTAACTATTTTTTTCACCAAAAATTAATTGTTTAAACAAAATTAAATTGCACCTGTTATGGAGAGATGACATAACCAGAGTCTAATATGCTACTACTTTGTTTAAAAAAACTATAACCATTCTTTTTGAAAATAAAAGATAAGCTATACTAACACTACTTAAACAAGTTTAAAAAGACGGAATAAGATCCAACTACCAAAACTGAATCTTCTTTTGAATTTTATATTCTTTTTATTTCATTTCCAACTTAAATTTCAAATAAATGACACAGAAAAAAATTATTGAACAAAAATTCCCTCCTGGAAATGACAATTGTCAAAGCATCTGCTTCTCTGCTACGTGAAATAAAAAAAAACGACCTCTGGGTTCTACGTACATTTTACCAAACCTTGATAACTCCATTGCTTAGAGCATCTTTTTGGTAATTCAGAAAAAAAAGCATAACAAAAAAATATGGTTCTGCCTCTGCATTTTTAGATATCATCTAAGATGAGATATTTTATTCGTGTAATCTAATATTTATTTCTATTCGATTCGGGTTTTGTTTCTTTCAGAATGAGACTCTTCGCGTCGAATTATCTAATTCCGCTGCGATGATACGTTATTTATTTTGATAGGAGAATTCATTTTCTTGAGAATTATGGGCATAAAGAAGCGTGTGTATGACAGGATATGTAATGGGAATCTTGTAACTTAACACCATTTGCTGGGAGAGAGATATGTTTGGGCAGTTTTGAATGAGAGTTATCTAAGAAATGTTTAATTTATGATTTGATTTGTTATGCATTATATCACATATAAGTATATTATGATATTCATCAAATTTTAATTTACGCTAGGATGGGTTAAATTTGCATTTGAATGACAAAAAATTGTAAGTTTCTCATAAGAATTAGCTGTTGGGTGTTGATGTTACATAGTTATGGAATAAAAAAAAAGGTTATAAATTATTGTCACCATTATATTATTTGACCCTTATTAAAGCATTTTTCTAGCTTAGATAGTTATATATTTAGAAAAATAATTTACATAAATATACTTCATTAATAAAAGAATTGTACATTTTGCATTTGCCTCCGCTCTGAATCTTTAGCATATTAAGGTAAAAACAATACCAGCTATTAATAACTAGATTTGTAGTAATACACACTGGGTATGAAACTGATTATCAATGTCAAAATACAAATACTTTAACCATATTTTAGTTTAGACATTCTCATATTTAAAAACACTTTGCGTTTACATGACAATCTTCACGAATTTAACAAAAGAATGGTTTGGGACTGGCTAACGGAAAGCATTCAACAGCAAAAAACTGGCATACTTTACGGAAAGTAACGGATCCAACAGCAAAAAACTGGCATACCTTACGGAAACTATCGAATACAACAGCAAGAAACTGACATACTCTACGGAAAGTAGCAAATCCATCAATATAACTACGTCACGTTATTACCTTGTTATATTCTGAAATCAAACAACACAACGAAAACTTACTTCGATTTCTATGATAAGGGTCGTCGTACGATCGGCGCCTGTCGTCAAAGGATTCGTAAACGTTCGGCTCTTCGGTTCTTATCCTCGGATCCAGGGGAGGGGCTCCAGCATACTGTCTGTCCTCGGGTTCACGAGGACCCGAACGGAGCCGAGTACCGCCGAGTGTTGATGGACGGTACTGGTCCATTATTGGGTTGAATCCTCAAGAACTGCCAAACCTGTAAAAAGATAGTTTTATAGTTTAGTAGATTGTAATAATTGTTTTTGGACCAATATATTACATGCCGTTTACACAAACCAAAGAATTTCAAAGTGTATATGTTTTGGTCTGTTATTTGTACACTGTATAAACAGTTACAATGAGGTTTTGCATTGCCTCCAACGAGCTCCATTGAGCACCAACGTTTCTGATTAAAAATATACATAATGTAAACTGTACTAAAATGCATAAAATACATGATGATGAAATTCTGCATGGAAGTATGCTAACGGTTAATTCCATGTAACTTAAGAATTTTATTGTGTAATTCACAGGTTAAAATGGTTTTTTAAATTTGAAAAATATCAAATCACATAACAAGGTTATATTACTTATCAACAGTATGTATAGATCAACTATTCCACGCAATAATTTTCACTTAATGTTAAAAGTTGCAGTGATCATCACTTTTAACACACTTGACTTGACACGCTTTACAGAAAGGGTCATTCTGCATGGAAAAAATGTAATACAATCTTACGTAAAAATTATTTTACAATAAACTTTTCAACGTCCTGAAACATTTCAACCCACGTACATAAATATTAACATGGACATTAAAACAAAACTAAATCTAATTGGCACCATTAACATGCAAACAATAAATAACTAAGATAATTTTACCACTATACAAACATTGTAACCAGTTAAACACATCAAATTAACCCAACATCTACATTCAACATTCTTCTACGAAGCATCGATTCCCAATTCACCAGACTCCACTCTCAATATCATTTCCAATTCTTTCACTCGTCTGCTTTTAATTCGTCCCCGACCACACGTTACAAGTTGTATTCTAATCACTTTTAACAAACGTCACTTTTACTCTATAAAAATAATTCTGCATGGATTTAACTTAATACAATACTACATAAAAATTTGTTTTACTATTTTAACCATAAAAAATATTTAAATGGGCACAAAAACTTAATCTAATGCGCACCTTTAAGATGTAAACAACAAATAACTACGACAATGTTACCACAATATAAGCATTATTACCAGTTGAACCCAACTTCAACATCCAACATTCTTCTACGGAGCATCGACTCCCGATCCACCAGACCCACTCTCCATATCATTTCCAATTCTTTCACTCGACTGCTTTTAATTCCTCCCTATCCGCCCATTCCCATTACCGCTATGCCCCCAACTCGGTGGCCCTGTTGATAAGGTTATCGGCGGACCCCCTGGACCACCGAGAATCCAGGACCCGATGGCCGATAACGAAACTCATTCCCGATGACCATTCTTCTTGCTGGGATGGACTTCTTTTCGGGATGGGGAGGAAGTATTGGGTTGGTGTTGGGTACTTGTTGAGTGGCGTGGAAGAAATTTGAAGTTTTGGGGTTTGTAAGGGATCGTTTTTGTAGAACTGTGTGTTTAAGTTGGAGCAGAAAGCTTAATTTGGTAATGTATAATTAGAGTATTTAAAAAAAAATCTAATATAAGAAAATTTGGAAAATAGTAAATAACTCGCTTTTTTTTAATTTGGTCAACATGTTAGTCATATGAATATTTTTACAAGTTAATTTTAAATTTAAATATTTATCATACTAATTTTTGTAACTACCGTTGCTGTAAGGAAATGTGGCAGCATAACAACTTTTTCAATAAGACCAAAGAATGTTAAATCAATGAGAGGAACGAAATTTGCTTGAATGTAATATTGTTTTCATTTCTTTAAAGAGTTTCAAATTTTAATTTCTTTTGCATATCCACATTAATTACTTACAGTACTTTAAATTATTTATTTTAAAAAATTATGAAATTTACAATTTTTTTTAAAACTGTGTTGCTGGAAACAATGAGAGTCAATTGTCGGTTTGTACGCCTAAATTATAATTATTTTTTAGCCTTACACATAATATAGTTGTATATGCAGCTTCTCTATGCAACAGTTGAAGTACTGTTATACTCCACTGTCACAAGGAATGTACAGTATGAAACATTAAAAAAACATTCTAAACCTTCAAATTTTCTGCAGAATCAACAATAACAGATCGATGCTGCTTACTTAGGATAACTCTATATTGTCATCCCATACCACAGGGAACTTTAATATGCATGCAGCATGGTATCAAAGTTGCGTGTCCTGTGTTTCTCATTGTCGATGTACACCAGTCCTCGTGCCCCTTCCCTTCGGGGACTGGGTAAGTAATGTGCCCGGGCATTTTGCTGGTTTTGCTGGCATCTCTCCAGCATGGGTTTTCCTGTCGCGATGCCAGGGGGTCGGGAAAAGGGTATAAATCTAAGTGGGGTAAGCAACTGGAAAACGGGCCATTTCTTTTGTGCCAGGGCATTTTGTAAATAAAATATTCAGTTGGACAGTTACAGATAACGAGGTTTTTGGTTTTGTTTCAGTATGTTGGGGGTATTTATATGGTTGGATAAGTGGATTATATTAAGAATTCAATTTCGCTTGAGAGAATGCGGGAGGAATGCCGATGAGGATTGAGTAATTTTGATCGAACTTTTCTGATGCATTGAATTTTAAAATATTTGTTTGTGTATCGAAAAGATGTTATTGGTTTGGTTGAAAGGACTTAAGAACTTAAGAAGCATGTCAGTAAAGCTACATGCGAGAAAATTGAGGCCGACCTCGCATTAAGTACACTGGTCAAGTTCCGAGGCCGACACATGAGCTGGCACCAAAAGCTACCTGATAGCATTATGAGCTACAAATCGATACGTGTTCATGAATAAACTTTAAATTAAAAACTAAATTTGTCTAGCTAGGTTACTTTTTGCGGTATAGGTTGATATAAAGTTAGAACTATTTTGTAATATTACTAAACTTAAGAATTTTAAATGTTGATCAAGGATTTTTTATATTACTAACAGAATGTTTTTTAAAAAAAATTTTATAATTTGTTCAAGGGTAACATTGACATTCCTGTATGTTGAATGGAATGTGTTGGTTAGTAGGTAAGATTTTGGCAAATTAAACATTGTTCTATCACTTTGAGTTTAGGGGGCCTTTTATGAAGGTACTATTAAAAAAATAAATAATTTATTGTCTTAAAGTCATATACGATGTCAACAATTTTTAGACTTTTACAAGCAGTGAAAATACTCTTTTCATTGCATTTCTTACCCTTAAAATTTAGGCAGTATGATAATTATTGTTATTTTTTGAAACTTCGTTTGGCTGTAGTTAGAGATTAAATTAAATTGAGTGATTAGTGAACAACATACAAAAAATGTCACTATGCTGCCCTGTTATGCCAAAATAATCAAAACTCAACACACACATATCTTCATGATTGCACTCGAATCACCTACAAAAATACAACTAAAAATAAAACAAAGTCCAAAACTTCTCAAACACAAAAAACAAATGAAAAAATCCAGAAAATCACACAAAAAATAATCAAAATTCAGTCGCTGTACAACATAACCTACACACATGAATAAACCACACGTTTTCCAGAGTGTCACATAACGCACCACTGAACATGGCACATCTCTCCATGTAACGACCAAACCACCAGAAAGAGGGGAAACATCAAGTTTTCAACGCCAAGAAATAATTACTTTCTCTCTCAGGCCCAGTGTGTCGCAAACAAATCTGTTTGGCGGATCAGACCACACCAAATAAATACTCGAAGCAGAGGAAAAGGGGATTCCGGCTACTATGTACGAGTGGATGTCAAAGAATTGTGGAAGGTTTCTTATTATTTGTTTTATATATATTGTGCTCATATTAAGCAAGATTTTTATTTTATGAATATTTTGTTAGTGTTCGTTTTAAAGTTTTCAAATGATATAGATTATTTATATATCGATGAATTTAATTAATATATTCTTTATTGAGGAAAGAATGAGTTGACATATGCTCGAGACCAGGGGTCACAAGTGTCTCACAAAAGGCAACGCTCAATTTTTAGAAACATTATTCTGAACTAAGATCCCTTTTATGGATAGTTTTTATTTTAAAGAAAAAATCTAACCGTGTGCCATAGATTTTACCACTAGACTTACACGCATTAGATAGGAGCCTCAAACATCAAATAAAACCATGAAAAAAAAGCAATAGTATAAATACATAACAAAACAGAATAATACATAAAACCACAAAATACCCAAACAGTAAAATAATTTAATTATAAATGAAAATCATTAACACAATTTTCATAAAAAAGGCAAACGATTCCGTGCTGTTAACAAGTTTTGAAAAAATTGGGGTGGCCACGGAATTAAAAGTTTGGTATGGTCTTCATTAAAGGGGGGGATTTTCTTTTGTGAAAAGTTAAGTGTTGAAAGACCGGTTTTGGAGAAAAGCAAGTGCAAAGTGAAGCAGTACAAAGTAAACCAAATTTGGTTCGTTGTAAGTTTTTACTTGTGTTCCCTCGGTGTCGGTTGTTTTTAAAGATAGTTTAGCTAATATGCTAACAAATATTTTGATTATTAAATTTGTTGGTGTAACTTATCTTTTTACTAACAAAAGTATTAGAAATATTTACCTGAATTGTGATGAAGAAACTGATTAATTACAAAACAACTGTCCTTCAACAATAGCCATTGTGTCCCATCCTTCCCACGTCTAGCAATACCGAGCTTGGATTATGTATGCGCAACGGCGACCATTCCTAATGGTTTCCCTCACGAAGAATTAGTCGACTTTTGTCTCAAGAAAGCGGTTTATGAGACGGCAAAAATATTCGTGTCTCTTAATCAGTGGGAAATATGGCGGAGTGTCGGAAATGCTGCACACACTCGGACATTTATTTGGCTGCGTAATGAGGAAAGTGAAGCATAATGCATTCAAGAAGTCTTCCTCGGATTCCTCTGGTTGGACTTCAGTAACCCGACAAGGGACATTGCTTTAGTATGGGAGTTGGCTGGTTTCTGAAATGAATTATATATTTGGAGACCCGGTATTTGATTCAGCATTTGTTTCAGAAACACTTGTGGGGTTATTGCTTTGTTATTAAATTTGGTGGGTTTCTGATGTAAAGTATTCATTCAACTCCATGCTTTTGATTGTGTTGCAGAAACCCATGACGGACATTAGTTTCTCACATGACTTGATGTGTTTCTGAAATGAAAGATTTAGCTTTGTGGTCGTAGTATTTGTTACAGAAACAAGTCTAAGCAAATTAATTTAACATTCAGGTTAACGCGTTACTGAATTAAATTAAAAATTTGTAGGGGGATTTGGATTGTTGCAAAGGCCGTTTAGTTAAGCGTGGTATTTTAGAGTTACTCATAAATGGGAGACGTTTAATAGTTGACTGTTAATGGATTCTATCTAGAAATGTCTTTTTGGCACGAGTTGAAAATACGTGTTTGTTATGATATGGTACTTAAATAAAACTCTTGTTTTCAAAAGGGATTGTTTGTTACATTATATAATTCCAACAAGATGCAGTTAACTACAATACTAAGGAACAAATAATCAACATTAGTCTTTAAATATGCTAACATATAATATATATTTAATATGTTAAGTTTAGAGTATAATTTCAAAATTTAAATATATTTAATATGTTTATTTTAATATATTAAATTGTTAATTTTAAAATAATATGATAAATTTTAATTTTAATATATTAAATTGTTAATTTTAAAATAATATAATAAATTTTAATTTTAATATATTAAATTGTTAATTTTGAGATGATATATTAAATTGTTAATTTTAAAATAGTATATTAAAACTAAAACATTAAAAAAAATTCAAAATTATTTTTTATTTAAATGTAATTTATCACAAATTTAAGGTTAAAACTGTTAATTTTCAAAATAAACACTTTAATTATGAACTTTTAAAAACAGCTGATACAGAAATACATGTCCTTATATAATACATAACTCTTCCTCTGTTGAAAAGTTTTAATCACTTTAGTGAGAACTAACTTAATTCCTAAATTGAGTAAACTATTTCCACAGATAAAGCATTCACCATGTTTTTTGTTTAAATTAACTGAATTTACGAGTTGCTCAAAAGCAAAATTGAATTAGAGATGGAAAAAATTGTGGTAGGGCATTTAAATAGACTAGTGCATTTTCTCTGAAACGAACTCATTTCCTAATGTAAAAAAATTAAGATTTATTGTGCAGAGACCATTAGGAGACTACAAGTACCAAAAGAAACAAATCACTTTATTTTTCTCATCAAGGGGTTTTCGTATATCCATGGGAATGCTAGACTAAAATTTAGTAGCTACTTTTGTTGTAAAATAAGGCTAATTGGTTTATTTTAAGAATTTTTTTAAAGTAATGTCTGCAATGTGCTCTGTTAAGGGGTGAAAGGTATTTAAATAGGGTCTGGGATAAACACAATGGAAAACATTGTCGATAAAATACTAGAATATATTTCGTAGTGATATTTTTGTTTTTGAATTGTCCATAAAAGTTTTTGAAGTCCAATCGAAAATGATTAATTTGAACAATTTGCATATAAAGAACTTATGAAAAATAATATGCACTAAATATGCAATGCAATAAAACATATGCAAAAACTATGCAATGCGATAAAAAATACCTTTATTAAGTATCAAATAAATTTTTTATTAATTTAAAAACATGTTTAATTCGTTACAAATAGTGATATTTAATAAGCATTATTAAACCGGCAAAACTACCAAAAAACACACTTTGATGCAGTGGTAAAGCGTAAAGTTTGTTTCTTGTTATTAGAGTATACTTGTTACAAAACAGCTTTTACAGAGATCGTCTTTAAGTTTGTTTCTTACAATTACAGTAGGCTCGTTACAAAACAAGTTTTACAGGTAGCTCTTAAGCTCGATTCCCACTAGTGGAGAAGACAGTCATTAACGAAGAATTTTGAAATCAAACTGGTAACTTCGAAAAAAATAACTAAGATACATAAAATTATAATTTTAAATTACAAACAAAAACTTTGTAATGAACCAATGGATAATTTTTTATTGACTATCCTGCGTTCGTTTAATCGTATTAAAGTAGGTTTGTTATAAAACAAGCTTTACGGAAATAGTAACAAACAATATGAATAAAATAATAATAAACAAGTTATTGACCTTTCGTAAATAGTTAGGGTACGCTTTTTCCAAAATAGGAATACTTTCGGAGTTTTAATGAGATAATAAAACTTTTGATAAACTTTTTGTTATAATTAGTGAAATATGACCAAATATAAATTCGAATCAGGCAATTAAGACACAGCAAAAAGTATGCAAATGTCATGGATTGCACAAATTTCATTAAAGATTCCAATGAAATAATTCAACATAAATGCAATTAGTTTCATTAGGGGGTTATGATATTTGGATAATTGCTCATAAATGCAATTACTAAAATTGGCAAATAAGATGCCAAAGACAGTAACTGATGGGAATCCTAATATTAGCATTCAATAATCCAGTAAGGAGATTTTAATGGTAATGTTTGTAATAAAGTTTATAGATGTGTGATTTATTTTAAGCAACTTAATAATGTTTGCCTTTTGATATAAAATTTTAATACTAATGGACGTTTAATGTTATTAAAAAAGAAACTACAAACAGTTCTTAATGAAATTTTGAAGCATACTTATACGTGGGAAGAAAATGTATCAAAAGTAATTGTTTTTAACATTTAAAAATAAAAGTTTTATATATGTTTTTAATTCAATACATTTTTTAAAAATGAAATTGAAAAATTTGAACTAAGAAAAAACAGACTTTCTTCACAGTACCGAAAAATACAATGCCAATGCATTGGTGATTTGTGGTTCTGTGAAGATTCATTTCAATAGTGTTCATTGTCAATAGACAAATTATATCATAATATTTTGTTCTTGTTTATAATGGTCAAAATTCTTTACTAATAGATTTTAAATTTACATCGATTTGAAGGTGGCAAAATTTGCATATTTTAGTAGTTTTTGATATTCAAATTATCATAAAACATTATTAAAGTAAGGACAACTGATATATCAAGAAGTGTATTAGTAATTCTGCCATTATTTTTTTCATAAATCCACTGTTTCAATGACAGCAAATTATAACAAATGTTATGCTTTTAAATATCACAGTGAGCACAACTGATATATCCCATTCAATTGAGCACACTGATATATAACATTCAATTACTCTTGAACTTTTTTTTCAATTTCTCACTGTTAGGTCCCTTTTTCAAAGACAGACGCCCCATAACAATTATAATTATTATCAATCATTACAGTAAGCGTAAATGATAAAAAGACGTTTTTTTAAGTACACTGGATTTGCATTAATTTGTCATATTCGTGTAGTTCAGTCTATTGTGTCTCTTTTTCGAAAACATACGCCTTTTAACAATAGTAATTCTTATTAAACATTGTATAGTAGCTAGTTAATACAACTGAAAAACCACATACATTTTTAAATTACTCTATTTATTATTTTCATGCAGTTTCTTACGCCCCTTTTTCATATACAGACGTGCTATACATATCGCAATTATTATTAAAAAAAATTACAGTTAGCACAACTAATACACTGAAAAAAATTAATTACTCTATCATAACATGATTATTTTCATTTCCCTACGGTTCAAACAACAACTGGTTCATCTATTTTAATCAGGCACTCACTTTCATCAAATACTCTTATCATACAAGATCCTTAGCCATACTCACCACGGAGTCTATTAGAACTCTATACTGAGTCACCGATCGTGTAATATAATATAAGAGGACCGTTTTAATTCAGCAATTTCCGTGAGCGTTATGCGCATAATCGTCTCATAAATCACACCTTGTCGGTGGGGGCAAGTCAACATGGAACCCCCCTTTTGGAATATTCGAACATGCACCCTCCCACCCGTTTAGGGGGGATAGGAGTAGCGACACGCTACGGGGACCCTTGCTGGGGAGATGTGCAGGATGATATTGTGTTGTTATATTTAATATGTTATTTCTAAGTACTTTGTTGATTAGTATACTTAAATATTTATCCTCATTTTTTGCTACAAGACGGCTAACCAAGCTGTTCTAAATGTTCACGACATTTTTTGCTATGATGGGATTGAAATGAACAATTTTAAGCAGAGATCCGGTGCTTTAGAAAATCTCTTCCTTCTAACGTTATTTATTAAAATATATAATTCTTAAATATAATGCAATGAATTATTTTTTTTTAATTTAAAGATATACTTTGACTTGACTTAATTTTCATGGATGTTATCGTTGATTTTTTGATTAATAGTGACATTTTTCAACATTGGTTAATATTCCTATCATATTTTGATCTTATTTTTATTTCTTAACATGAAGAAGAATTCTTAATAAACATTAAGATTCCTTTAAAACATAGTTACAAATTTAAGTGGTTAGGTTATTTTAAATACCATATTATTTTTATTTATTGAAATGTATTTTTTATTTACCTTCTGGTGGATAAGGAATAAGGTTGAAGGGCAATCTTTTATTTACTGCAGGAAAAAAATAAAATTATAATTTGAAATTACTAAAAATTAAGTGCATTTTATTTCTTTAGGACATTAGGATATTATTATAGATGATTGCTCCATACTTTATATTTTCAAACAGTAAAATTATAAAATTTATAACATTAAAAAAAGCATGTGTTTGCTGGAAAACTTTTTAGCCAGGTAACTGTTCTATGCGTCCATCTCTCAGAGGGTTCAACAAACGAATAGTTTTTATTATTACGTTTTCATTAAGTATATATATTGAAAATGACAAATATTTTTTTACAAAACGTAAGAGCTTTTTCAAGAGTAACAATAGCAAATAATAACTTATCTCAAACAATACAGCCCTGCTACCTTCCTTACCTTGTTCTATGCTATGCATATGCGGTGCTGGCTTCACATTACATGCTGTACACGTATTAAGTAATAGCTGCCTATCATTTAAGGCTACTGCAATGCATTTGTTTTGGGGAGTTACTCCATAGGATATTACTTAAGGGATTTCAGAAAAAAATAATGGATTTTTTTCTCATTTTGTGTATAGTGTTTGGATAGCAGGGATATTAATTTTTATTTAATATATATTTGTTTGACATTAATTCCTATTCAATATATGATTGTATGACAAGTGTTATATTGGATGATAAATGATTTTGACGCTATTTTTGCAGCTATTGAGTTGTATATGGAATAACAATGGTGCTTAATAGAGATATGATAGGAAAAAACTTTGTTTCAATAGTTATCATTAATTCTAAGTGAATAACTGTAATTAAAATAATTTTTTAATTTCTAATGGAGTAGTTTGATTGCAGGCACATATTTGCTTAATTAGGATAAAATTATATTTAGGGGTACTGAAATTATGTGAAAATGTTATAGCTTTTACCTCATATTAAGTTGAATTTGACTAATAAAATAAATTTTTAATTTACTGTTGGTATTTTTGTATGTGTAAATGGAAATATAAAATTTGAATTTCAGTTGCAAATGAAAACAAAACGTTTAAGTTATTTTAAATATGTAATACGACACACTATATTATAGATATTATAAATAGTATTAGTCTAGTTACAATATGGGGAGTACTTATTACCTAAAAGGAAAGTTAATAAATTCGATATGTCTTTAAAAGTTACATTCCTAACGGCTTGGAAATAGTCGAAAATCTATGGTTATTTCCTCCGTATAAATATTTTTTTATGTAGAAAACTTGTTTGGAACATCAGAAATAGGTTTATTTTGTTTATTTTTGAAGAGATGATTTCTTTATCGTCATTTTCAAATAAAAAAAGCAGAATATTAATAAAAATTCAATTTTAAGAAAAAATGAAATTTATGATTATTGCTAAAATGACTGGTGCATAATTTACCAGAAAATCCAAGTATATAGTGCTTCGAAAGTCAATGGAATTATCTAATTGTTAAAAAAAATCAATACACTATCATAGTGCAAGTTAAAATAAATCTAGATGTTGGAAAGTAAAGGAATGTATTAAATGAAAAATATACTTTAATGATATCGGTAAAACCCTGAAAACATGAAGTAACTCTCGTATACGTAGTATGAATTGATAATGTGGATTTTTTTTTGATTAAATGTAATATGAACTAGTTTGAGTACTTGTTGCATTATTACCAATTTTGTGCTTGTTTTTACCATGACATGACATGACAGTGATTGTGCCCCCTAGAAGGGAAGGGCCTAGGCTATCTAGCCCATTACCCCGCTCGCCAGAAGAGACAGTCACAAGAGACACACAAAGAAGGACGCCACAAACACATTGACAAATAACAACATTTATTGACAAACACAAACATCCATGCCTTTACCGGGATTCGAACCCGATCCCAGCAGCTCCAAAGGCTAGTACACTAACCATTGCGCCAGTGGACCGGCTTGTCTTTACCCTAATAATGGTTCCAAGTAGCTGCAACGGCTGTGTGGAGAAGTGTGTCACCACATTTTCAATATTAGTGTAATGAAGTGACTTTCTCTTTAAAATAATATTTTTCGTAATGACTGACGTTCATAGTTTAACTGTAGTGAATTGAAGAATGTATAAAATTCGTGGTTGCCTTGGCATCAGATTTGTCAGAACTTGCTGAGAATGAGACTGTTTAAAATCGTTTTAGACTTACAGAATTGTACCGTCTTTACTTTACGTTTGTCATGTCCTAAAAAAAGGTATGTCTCGTCCTAAGAAAGTTCTTCAAACATAAAATAGTACAATTAGGTTGAACCTTTTTTCAAATTTTGCAAAAGCCTGATACATGGTTTAATTGAATAAGTAAATATGGTGAAACAATGTACAAAACTCATCAAACCAACTAGGAACAATATTTTCAATTTAACCGTGCCAAAAAATCAGGCATATATTCTTTCCCTATGTACATCGAAGCTACTAGAAACCATCTTTCCGTTGAAACCAAGCACCATATTTTTAACCCCGCCAAAACAATTCAGCATACATTCTTTTCCGTTGTACTTCGATACTATCTGACCCTTTCTCTTATGAATATCAAGACCACCTCCTTCTCCTACAATACATTTATGTACACGAAACACAGGTACATAAATTATGGAAAATCCTAGTCTTAGTACAAGTCCAAGACAATTAAATTTAAACTTAATCTTGATGTTTCAAAGTAAAAAAAATGCATCAAATAAAAAATATATACTTGATCGATATCCGAAAAAGAAATAACTCTGGTATAATAGTGGAAAATATACGGTGAAAAAACATTATAATGAAGGTAGTTAGAAGTCGTTAGAGTACTTTTTAAAATATACAAGCATGCATTCCTTGCCAATGTATAGCGATACTATCTATATATTTCTTCCACAAACAACATTTCCCCACTAAAACTCCAAATCCACCCTACACTTTCCTATAAAAGTTCCCTAATTCGCAAAAGACCCCGGCAAATAACGCTAATGTTCCGGCAGTGCCTAGGATTAATGCAGGCGCTTTTCGGTACACAATATGGCCGTCATAAATTCCGTTTCCTTGCATTAGTCAAGTGACGGGGAGACGCCACGAGATAAGATAATGACTGTATTCAATGTTCCCCGCCACTAAAAAGGTAAGGTTACTTTTCTTCGGGATATCAATAATTTGGAGGGGAGTGGGGAGGCGCCATCACTCAATTTGTGAGGGTTCGGTTGATCAGAAATATTTATTGCATGATGTTTGAACAAGGCTTTTTTATTGATTGATAGGGGATGAACCAACAGTTACGATAAAAAGGTATGTTTTTATAAATGGAGTCTGTTGCAGGTGAATTGTTTGAAAAAGTTGGGGCAGACCTTTCATTTTAATGGCTGCTTTTCATTTTAATTATTCGTTTTTTGGCGTTAACTGCAATTTCTGATTTGCGAACACTTTTATTTTTTTAAAATATGGGTATTTAAAAGGGACAATTTTGATTGAAGCATGACCTAGTGTGAAAATAATTATCGAAAATTTAAATGACAAATATTTTCAACACTGCCTTATCTACAGAGCGCTTTGTATTAATTTTACATGCAAAATCAACTTAAAATTTGAGTTGCGTCATGTTACAAATACAAATATAGTTGTTGCAAGAAAAGTCAACACACTTATCCTATTGAGTAAAAATTACAGAATCTTTTGTTTTACATACCAATTTTGAATAATATCGTTATTGGTTTTTAAACTTATAACGGAAATTATCTAAAAAAAACCATTTTTGAATAATTCTCAACAAAGCGTTAAGTATTGATTTGTACATGCAAACTCAACTTAAGATTTGAGTCATGTCAACTTTCAAAAACAAATACAGTCATATTCAAATGTGTACCACTTTAATACTGTTATTAGTATGGTGACATAGAACACAATGCGAGAAAAGTTACACTCTTATCCCTGTAAATAAACAAGAAATAATCGTCCAATTTTTTAGGTACCATACTGTACAATATCTTTATCGGTTTTAAAGATAAATACCAGTCAAGAACTTCACGACCAGTCAAATATTTCACGTTTGAAGAGAAAATAAGTCGAATACTACACGATAAAACTGTTTTATGCCGTCAGTTAGAAACATACTTCACAGCTCATATTAAATGGAAACATAAAGAGAATTATCGTTCTTTATTTAACTCAAGCAAGTACAATAAAAATCGAATACTACACTCACCAAATTAGCTACAAACCACATTCGTGCCACACCACATTCAAATTTTTACGATCGACTTCTCTCGCCGCTCGATCACTCCTATTAATGATGTTCAAGCTGAAACATCATATTCTGTTTAAATTGCTATTTTAAAAGCACAAAAATATCTTGTTATTGGGTGTTGTATTTTTACTTTTTTTTTGGTTATGTCTTCCTTGCCTTGTTGGATTTCCTGACAATATTTTGACAATTTTCTTCTAAATTTTTTATTATGCAAAAAGAAATAAAATAGCAAAATTGCTTTTAAATGGATAAATGTTTTCATTGAAAGTTTTCATCAAATTATGAGTTTAATTACTTAAAAAAATGTTTTCATAGGTATGTGTTAACGAATTTTTTAATACGAAGTAAGTCGAAGTAAGTCTATCTAACAAAAACTATATTTTTTATTTATCAACTGAATTATGCACTAAAACTATATCTAAAATACCTCAATATGTGAAGGACTCTGAATACAAGTGAACCAAGTCCATAAAAAGTTTCTTTGTGCCACTAAGGGGTAATTTTGTTATAAATTGATGAGACCTAGCATATATTATCTCAACTATGATTTTATTTATGTTATTGCACTAAAATTCTGCATAGTTTAGGCATGGCCGCTAACTCGAAAATGACAAAAATTTGACTTGGTTCAACGGTATTCTAAACCTTCCATATAACCATACAATCAAACAACCCATACCATCCCATTCAACCAAACTATTATTTCATTAAATTTATTACCATTTTTAAACACAATTGCAATGGTCATAAAATTGCTTGAATCCCAATAAAAAAATTATCAATTTAACTGCTACACATTCAACCTGTTCTCCCGAAATACTAAAAAGCACCCCAACCACACCCCCATGCAAAGCGAGGTGGCCATAAAGAATCTGACCGGCCATTAGAGGACAGGTGAGGGACCATTGGAAATGATGTACGCGGCCAAGGTATCAATTAATCTTCGTGCAGCGTAATGCGACGTTTTTACTGTTATGTCCGTCCCTAATGTGTTGGCCCGCCGTGCAATAACTATGTTTTATGTGAATAGGTAGCCCGATAGAAAATGTCAATGATATCCTTTAAGTAGCTGGGTTTTTTATCTATTAACATCGGTGTTTAGTTAGTAGATGTTTTAGTAGTGAAGTTGGGTGAAATATATTAGAGTTTAATATGTGAAATAAGAGGCCCAGTGGCTTAGTGGTAGTGCTTCACATTGCCACGTCACAGGTCTGGAGATCGATTCCCGGATTGGTCCCCATCCCTTGAGAGGGTCAATAACATGGGTACCGAGCATGCTTGGGAACTAAACACTGTGGGTTCCCTGTGAGACTTACCACCTTACCGGGACACATGCCTAGCATCCCCGAGCCTTATACACGAAATCTGAAATGGGAACGACAGGCCTTGACCCACTAATCAGCTGATACGCCGAGGAGTTTAGTTCATGTGAAATCGAACACTTCAGTTATTTTAGTTTGATGGCCAAATTGTCACCATTCGTTTGTATAATGCCATATGTTGAAATATGTAAGAGCTTAATTAAAAAAAACATTATACACAAAGCCAATTAAGTTCTTTAAACTGTCGCGAATTTTATCTATAATCAGCAATATTTGGTTAGATAACCTCTTCAAGCCTAAGGTCTATAATAGAATGCTTAAGCTTTTAAAACCTGCTGATATCAAAGGAGATAACTAGTATCAATAGCTTATCTATATAAAAAATAAAGCAGACTGAGATGTCAAGCACAATGAAGGAGGATGTTAATATTCTTTCTCATGTAAATACATTATGTATTTACTATTTGAAGCGAACGAATAGTTATAATATGCGGCAAATATGCATTTTTACTCAAATGCAGTAGAAAATCACGATTGTTAGTTTTAATTTAGTTTCAGCGAATACGTTTTGAAAAATTTTTATTACAAAAATATCTTGGAGTCGAAGATATAAATTTATATTTTCACTATTTTAATAAATTATAAAAAAAATACAGATTCTCTATAAATTCGTTATCTACTGAACTGTGAGATATTTGTATTGTTTACTATTTTATTACTAAAATTGACTGAATCATTCAAGTATTTAAATCTTTGCTCGTATCTATTAAAGGAATAAGTTCATAAATGATATAAATTGTTTGTTTGAAATAAGGTTACTTTTCACGTACTTTTTTTTATATATCATCAGCAACATTTATATTTTTGCTACTACAATTTCTTTTTTACAAGTTCACCGAACAGTTACAAATCACTTCCATGAATGAAATGTATTGCTAATATAAAAAAAATTACAATTATTCTTCAATATACTTTTCCAACTACATATATGAAAATATATATAAAAAAATAGCTTCGTAACTTGAACTTGAAGTAAAAATATTTGAATAGAAGTTATATTTGGAAGGAAAAAAATAGAAGTTTCTTGCATCTGCATCAACATGTTTCAAGTCTTGAGTGGAAATAGAAATTCGAAAGAGTTCTATAGTAGGGCAGAGGAACGACTCGTACTGAGCTGTCATCGGCAGCCAAGGCTCACTACGGAGCCCGAATAGAGTGACAAAAGTGATAGTTAATTTATAATTTTGATCTGAGAAAGGCAGTACACCCAGGGCAAAGGCGGGAATGCGCGCAGACTGCTAGCATTATGGCCGGCGATACAAACCACTCGGCCATCGGGCTCCACATGCCACACTATTGTCTCCGTGTTGGTCCCTGGTGCAGTTGGTAGGTTCAGGCTCTACCCTACTATAGAACTCTTTGTGAAATTCTGAAAGAAAAATTATTTCGTGAACTCCGATTGGTGAATCAATATCATGTGGACACCGAGCACCAATCGAAAGAAAAGTCAGGTATGAAACCTGGGAGGAATACGTCACCTGGAACAAGCCGATAGACTTTATAAAACAGACTGCCTTCTATTATGTGAAATAAGTGACTTAAACATTGAACTGACTTGCACTTAAAAATAGATTACACCTCCACCTGAATTAATAGTTCACGCGACATTCCCACTCTAAAGTTCGAACACATAATTCGCGCGACTAATCAGTTTCCTGAATTCAGCCTAGCTTCCTAGGGAATAAATTAATTTTAATGCCCATTGTATGCGTCTCCCGAACCATTGATACCGATGCATATTTACTGATAATATCAGCTACGTTCAATGTTTGAAAGGTTCTGATTACAACGTCAAGTTAAGTATGGGAAGGTAAAGAACAGATTAGTATTTGGATCCCGTTCTTTCGCTTAAGTAGCAGGTTTTGTTTAACAATTCATTCACTCGAATACTATTATTTAGAATATTATGCTTATTACCGTGCAAAACGGTAATCAACAGAGATGAAATAAATGAAATAAAAAAAATTATATTTGTTATTTCAATAAAATTTAGAAATATTATTTCTAATTTTTACTATTTACAAAGAAATTCTTAACTATTTTTACTCTTTACTAGAAAAAAACTTGACTTACGTTTTGTGTATAAGAGAATACAAATAACAAATAACAAGGAAATTTCACGCAACCCAAATTAAATCATAGTAAAAACAAATTTTCAAAAATTTTTCATTCAGTAAAAAAGACATTCTCAAATAGATATTGAATTTGTTATATGCTTGGTTCATTGAAAAATTTACTTCTATTGGGGAATCATATTCTTCATAAGTGTCTGATTCTTAATCAACATATATTAATATTTTTGAAATTTTTCTAATTTTAACCACTAAGTATCTAAATATTAATGCAGCATGAATAAAAACTAAGTTTCTTTTTAATACAAAACGAACATTAACGTATGATAACAGTCCTTTAAAACTACACGTATTTAAAATCATAACTTTTCGCTTGGGGCCATCGTGTTTTGGAGGTGCTGCTTTATTTAAGTAGGGCCTATACTGTAGTTCAATGTTGTATATCGCAGTTTACTAGGAAAAGGGACACTTCTGCCAGGTTAATTCAATGGTGCGAGAGCCACTTTTCTGCGTAATGTTCGATACTTCATAATGGAGTTGTGATTTAACTATGTGAATTGTTATCTTGTAACTATTGTTGAATGTAGTTTGATGTGTTGCATTGTGTATGATGTGATAAGTACTAAGTTATCCATACCATGGATTTGAATGGCGTGTTCTACTGTTGTATAAATATAAAATAGGTTACATTCATGATGTTATGAATTAATTACGAATGTTTTGTGAAACTTGAATAATTAATAATCGAGGTATTCTGAAATGAAATGGAAAGGGTTATCCTGGTTGAGTAAGTCTATAATGAGCATTAGTTAAATTGTAGAAAATATAAGTTAGATAAATTTCAGCATTTTATAAAAGATTTTTAAATTTATTAGTTGTTTTTAAAGGCATTAATTTTGTAACTAGAACTTGTTTATTAAAATTTTATGTTCATTAAGGTATGTATATACCTTAGAAAACGGAAAATTTATCAAAATATGTGTTCTGATGTTTTTGGATTAAAATATTATCTTATTCTTTATCTTTCAAATGATACAAGTAGATTTCTGTGCTGTAAATAGCTTTTAATTTACAGGCAGTCTTTTAAAGGCAATTCTATGGTCATCAGTTATACAATGAAAACCTTGAACGTATTGTCTGAAGAACAAGTTTTTCCATAACATGCTTGGATTGCGAGCAAGATATTTCAAAATAATATGCTTCGATTTAAAAAAATTTAATGTGTATTTTAAAGAGTATGAATCAAGGCATGTGGCCATACTTTTTATAGCAATTGTAATAAATATTGAATTTTTTACAAACTTTTAAAAAATTGATTTAAAAAAAAATCATATTTTAAAGTTAGCCATTTTAAACTATCATAACTAAATAACTAATTTGCTTAGAGCTTAGATAAAGTATGATCACATACCTGGATATTTACTGTTTTCTTTTCTGTAAAAATTATGTAAAACAACTAATTTGAAATGACGTTAAGTTGCTCGCCGTTTTGCACAATTAAATTAATTAATTACTAATTAATTTATTAATTAATGTAGTTTTTTATTGCAGTAAAGTATTTTTATGTCAGTTTTTATGCGCCTGATCTTCTCACAAAGTTTTAAAATTCTATCTAAAAAAATAAAGAAAAAGTTGTCCAAGGTATATGCATACCTTAACACTTTGCAGCCACCTTTAGGAGCTTTAACAGAGCCAATTACACCTCGTAATTTAAAACCCTTATCAAGTGACGATAGGGATTTAATTTTGACGGAAAACTTATTTTCGACTTTATTTTTGAATATGTACAGCTACTCATTGACTTTTATATCCCTCGTAGGGTCAAATTCTCAAGATATTTGACCTTGTGCTTCTTTTCATTAATAAATCTACAGACTGACTATAGACATGGTCCCCCAAAGATCCACAAAAGTGATTCGATTGAATAACTCGTCAAATATTCATCCAAATGTAACAAGAACTTAGATTTAGGGGTTTTCGAGGGGTTTTCACATTTCTTAGTAATTAAAATTGGGTGTTGCTATTGAAAATTTTAAAGTTCGTAACATTTTTAATATTAAGACGGCCCCTTATGCAAATTTTGTGTCATGCAATTAACCGAGAATGTTATTTGTTCACATAGTCAAAAAGGTTCGATGTAAAAGGATGAATAACGGTCGAAATAATCACTAGTGGGTAACTTTTTTTTTTCACAGCTGTACATTCCTGAGCAACAGTAACCCTACAATCGGAAAGTAAAATTATACCAATCAACAAATCAATCTTTAATGGTGTTTTAGTTCCTTTCGACACGTTAGAAGAGCTAGGCATTTGATTAAGTTGCTGGTCTAAAAGATTCTTAGTCTATGGGTCAGTCGACGCCCGTCTTTAAAGTGTTAATAAAGGAACTTTATGTATGTAAAACTATATTATTATAAAACACGATACATCAGATGTGGCTGAGTATTATTTGTAATTGTCAAACGACATGTATGCTATTTATGGACCCTTAAAATGTACAAATATTAAATAACTTGATTCTGTATTAGTATAACAGAATAAAATGTAGTTTATGCTAACGTCGGATAACATCTAGTTTCGATTTATTATGCGTAAAGCATTATTTTACCCAAAAGCATTTTAAACTGTGTAAAATATCAGTTTTCATTTTCTTACATTTCCAAATATAATATATATTCATTTAATCAAGGAAATATATGCAATTTAGCCTAGCTAAAGAAGAAGCTACACTTCTATCTAGAATAATAATAAAATCACTACTAATTCACAAGTTTTTAAATCTTTAATTCTGAAAGAATTGTAATGATTTAACAGATTTATTGAATAATTTGTTCCATTCTGTTCATAACATAATTTGTAATTGATTTTATTTTAAAAAAATACAAAACAGAAATTATAAAACAAAAAAAATTCGATTCTTGTAAACTATTACATGATTTTTTTCCTTTAAAATACTCTAGAATACTTAAAAAGTATAAAAATCCATTTTTGTGGTTGATCTCCTCATAATATCTTTCCTATCAACTGAAGGCAATCGAAACTTTTACGACAAAATTATCTTCATTACAGATGCTCTGGATTTTTTTTTGGCTTAAAACTTTTTAAGGCAAAATCCAATCAAGTGTTTACCAAAACCACCAAAATCCTTTAAAACAACCCAAGTCTTAAACAAATATCTCCATGCAACTCCCTCATTTTATTTCACAAACCCTCTAAAACCAACACAAACCCGAACCTCTTTACCGTGTTCCAACACCAAACTCCCCAATTGATTTCGTGCGTCGTAATTTTCCACTGGTGTGCCGTGTCCCCATAAACCACAGGTCGGACAGGTAACTGACCATTCCGCATGATTTACACTCCTACTCTCCCTATTAATCCTAAAACGGGCAGTGGCGTAGGGATGGGGGAGGTCTTCCTTCAACGCCACTGACTCATAACTATCTTCGTGTCTGGCATCTTTATATGTAGCCACTATGCATAGAAGAGAGGCGTTTCAGCAGCGTTAAGTTGCTGGATATATGTCACTTTACCACGTTAAGTGATGGGTACAGAGGAGTATGTTTGTGTAGATGTCCTTGTATTGTTGGTATGAACATTAATTGTTTCTGAGTTGTTTGTACGCGAAGATTTGTTGCTTGAATAAAGACTACCTAACTTCGGCTATAGTAACTTTGGTCATGGAGGGTAACATTGGACAAACATGAACAGTATAACTGACTTTTTTTTGAATAATTTTATTCATAGGTGAAGGCTGATACTCTTTGAAAAAATAAGCAAACCTTTAAAGAGTGTTTTCATGAAAAGTTATTTTGCTTGGAAAGCTTGGATCGAATTTACCCTCCTCCAAGGCCATAAGCATTATTACATTCATTTTGTAAAGTAGCCGATGGACAACCAAATATAAACTAAAGAACCAATGATTTCACATAAGTTAGTGTTATTTTTTGCATGTTTTCATATTTATATTGCTTTTAGAGTAATTTCATGTTCAGAAAGTATTATCTCGTGATTAATGGATTTAAATAAGGTTTATTGGGCTTTTTCTCTGTATCTTATGTTAGGTATTCGTCATTAAATATTTAAATGAAGGAGAAACATGATAAGATGAAAAAATCGGCAAAATGAAGAACATTTCTACTCATAAAGGAGGTATTATAAAATCAACAATTACATTTTAAGACTCGGTTTACTGATGACCCAGCTTTTTGCAAATGATATCAATGCAAACTTTTTTTGCGAAAATTTGAAAGCAAAGAGTGTTTTCAATTCAAGCTACAATTTTTAATAGTTTGAAATACGAATATGCTTTACCCTATTTCTATAATAATGCACTTCAGAATATATTATTCATTTAACTTTTTTCAATTTGATTGCCTACAAGTATAAAACAGAACAAACTTTTTTTTACACAATTTTAAAAATAGCTAATTGAATTAATTAGAGTAAAATATCACTGCATAAAAAATATTTATTGAACCGCGATGTCTAATCAAAAAATTAAGGGTTTCTTTTTAATTTTCCGAGTACGATTGTAAGTGCCAAAACAACTTTCATTAACGTCTAATAGCACAACTTTAATTCTTTAATTTTTACTGACATGTTCTTAATCACATAAACTGAACACATGAGAATAAATGATTCTTCGCTTAATATCCATAACTTGATTCCAAAGTTAGCCAACTGACATTTAGCCATGGCAAAAAGAAGTATGATTTTGATGTGTGGGATTTAGAAGATAATTCAATAACTTCTTGAGGAATTATTGGAACTTTTGTGCGGCGAAGTTTTGAAAATTGTTCTCCAGACTTTGATGTTTCTTCACGTGTGAAATGATGGTTGGTGGTTGGATAAAATCGGGGGCATAGTCTGTATTTGGAAAAGATGGGATCATTTTCTGGTAGATCGAGCAATTTACCTGTTAAAAGGAGATGGTAGTTTAATTATTCAGATATGGAGAAATCATATCGAATATCGGGGAATGCCAGTCACTTTGACTATTCTTTTGAAAAAATGAAATTAAATTAACATACATTTGAAAATTAAAAATTTAAAAAAAAAATCATATAAAAATTAGTAAGAAAATAGTCATAATAAACCACCATCAAATAAAGCTTACATGGACGATTGGATTAGTTTTTATGTGAGAATTTTAATTAAATATAACTGTTTAGCCACATCTTGATGATTTTTACAATGTGGAGCTATATATTGGAGAAAATATTGAATTATATTGTTTAACAGTATGTTAATTGTACATATGAATACGATAAATATATATTTGATTTTTTACTGTAATATCTAACTTTATAAACGTATTTATTTAAAAATAATGTATCGGATTGTAAATAAGCAATTTTTGAGTTGGGAATAGCAATAGACAATTTGAGATCAACTATTTTTTTTGTTTCATTCAACAGCATTAAAATAGCGTTTAAAAATCGTAAATTATAGAAAATAGATTAATATAACGATATCAAAACAAATTATCATAGTACAAATATCACTTTGAAATATAATTTTTTTGGGGAATATTAAACAATCAAATACCAGTGTTTATTTTTCAAACTTAAAAACACAATTTTCCACGAAATAAAGTATACATAGAGGATTAAAAATGTTTTCATTGAAAAATGCGATTGCGAATAGATTTACGTTGTAATTGTACTAGAATTCAATATATGACAATAACAAGAATTTTTATCTAATATTGGAATAGCTTTTCTTTTGATAATCTAAATGAAGAAACTGTTATCCAAACAAAAACCTCTCGGTAAAAGAAGGCCAAGTTCTTAAAAAAAAATATGGCCTGGCCTTAAAAAGAAGTGAAATCCTGAAAAAGGTACCAAGTTCATTAAAAGTTACTGATGTGGTATTGACCACCAAAACATTTTAGTCTTTGATCATTCTTATGTTTACCACATTCAAGCAAATTCGCACTTGTGTTTGTGTAACTTGGCCATTACGCATTGTGAAAATTTTGTTGAACCTTTTGCACTATGGGATGATGAACCTTTTGCACTAGGGATGGGTGTAACCAATAAATTATTGAACATTGAGATGAAAGTATTCCTGTAGGTAAAGTGTTTTAAGTGTTTCAAGCCACACAAAAAAGAGGCCCAACAGAATTTTTATTTTTTTATTTTTGTTTTTATAAGCTTTGTTTTCTGCCTAGTGGTCAAACAGAGTAATCTTGGCCTTCTCTTTTTTTCTTCGAAAAAATTGTCAATGAATATTTTAACATTGATATAACTTCTTTTCAGTATCAGTATTTTATACGTTTTTTTTTATAAATGTCGTAAACGAATTTCTAAACTACCATTACATTGAACTTGTGATAAAATAGTTACTACTTTTAGTGGCGGTCGCAATATCGTGGGACCGTTGGAATCGAGTTGTACAGTAATGAATAATCGTGTATCATAATACCTTTAAGGGCTTGTTTATTTTATTCAAAAATGCGTAATGGCCAAGTTACACAAACACAAGTGCGAGTTTGCTTGAATGTGGTAAACATAAGAATGATCAAAGACTAAAATGTTTTGGTGGTCAATACCACATCAGTAACTTTTAATGAACTTGGTACCTTTTTCAGGATTTCACTTCTTTTTAAGGCCAGGCCATATTTTTTTTTAAGAACTTGGCCTTCTTTTACCGAGAGGTTTTTGTTTGGATTTCACTTATTTTTGTAGGTATACTAAATAAAATAAATTAAATAATTTCTTAAATAAAAAATATTATTTTAAATATGGACACTTTCAATTGTTTTATAAATACTAACTTTTTTAGAGGACAATCCACGTGTTAAAGTAAACATGATATATAAAATAAAAACTATATTTGATGAATGTCCATACATTTAAAAAAAAATTGTACTGGTTCATTTTACTGCTAGTTCTGTACTGCTTGTTGACATTAAGTACATTTTGTATCTATTTTAAACTAGCAGTAAGGTTCCGCCTTACTGGGAACCCGTTAGCTTCGCATTGCTTCCTTTTAGAGGCATACTTACTTGTGAAAATGGGGGACATTCACGGCCATATCCACCTGAGATTCAACCGCGTGACATCACATTAATGTTCCCCAAACACTCAATATCTAAACTAAATTCAATTCGTGTTGGCGCATGCGCAAGAAAAAAGCAAATTCTAACAGAGAATGGCGTCAAGCCCCTGGTATGGCCCGGTCGTTGTGTTTTGAAGCCCCTGTTACGGTCTACCTACTTATTAAAATACACTCAAAATCAAAACAAAATTAAATTCGTGTTGGTGCATGCGCACTCAAACACTAATAGAGGATGGCGTCAAGCCCCCGTTTCGGCCCGGTCCATGTATTTTCAAGTCCTGTTATAGGCCCACACTCCCACGTGGATGACGTTTTTTGAAACTAATTGTATTAATTAAAAATCACAATCAACTATAAAAAAACTAAGCCTCAGATGAGCACGTAGGTATCAAAAGGAATCTATATTAAAAATTTCGAAGTTTTTGGAGCAGTCTAAGTAGGTCTTTTGCGATCCACAGACATACACACAGACTCTTTTATTATTACTAGCAGTATGGTCCTGCCTTACTGGGAACCCGTTAACTTCGCATTGCTTCCTTTTAGAGGCATGCTTACTTGTGAAAATACACTAAAAATCAAAAGAAAATTAAATTTGTGTTGGCGCAGCGTACGATGTCGCCCTTAACGGTTGCTTTGGGTGCCTATTCAGGTGTTGGCTCGTCACCTGACTGTGGTTCTAAAATACGACGCCCGTCGCCAATAGCCCTCGTGTAGCTCTAGTGCGACGATAATTCAAACCTAACCTAACGTGTTGGCGCATCCATATTTAAAAAAGCAAACACTAATAGAGGATGAAGCAGCCTTAGGGCGAGCGCATATCTCAACCAAACTCAATCAATCAAAGTTATAGAGGATGGCGTCAAGCCCCCGTTTCGGTCCGGTTCATGTATTTTCAAGCCCTGTTATGGTCCCGCAATCCCACGTGGATGACGTTTTTAGCCTACTTTTCTTTTTTTTTAATCCGAAGAATTTAAAAAAAATGAAAAAGTAGGTATTGACATGCGGTCGATGTCCGTCCGTCCGTCCGTCTGTCTGTCCGTCCGTACCCCCCTTCCAAAATCAGTTCTAGCAATCCGATCTTAAAAATTCTTTTTTAATTAGAAAGGTATAACCTCAGACACCCAACTTTCATACTTTTGTCCGTCTGTCTGTACGATAGGACGGACATAAATCTACTGTTTGACGACGAATTTCCCATTGAATTAGCATTGAAATTCAATTTCGAGTCATTTAAATCGCTGAATTTAACTACAAATGCTACGGACAAGTGAGATACGTCAAGAAATTCAGCGCATCGAAATTAGAATACATTGAAAATTTCAGAAAAGAATTCGAACTCGAAGTACTTCAATTATTTAAAAAACATCAAAATTTAATGCTCATTTAAAAAGCATAGAAAGCCATTTTTAGCCTACTTTTCTTTTTTTTTTAATTCGAAGAATTAAAAAAAATGAAAAAGTAGGTATTGACATGCGGTCGATGTCCGTCTGTCTGTCCGTCCGTCTGTCCGTCCGTACCCCCCCTACCAAAATCAGTTCTAGCAATCCGATCTTAAAAATTCTTTTTTTATTAGAAAGGTATAACCTCAGACACCCAACTTTCATACCTTTTGTCCGTCTGTCTGTACGATAGGACGGACATAAATCTACTATTTGACGACGAATTTCCCATTGAATTAGCATTGAAATTCAATTTCGAGTCATTTGAATAGCTGAATTTAACTACAAATGCTACGGACAAGTGAGATACGTCAAAAAATTCAGCGCATCGAAATTAGTATACATTGAAAATTTCAGAAAAGAATTCGAATTCGAAGTACTTCAATTATTTAAAAAACATCAAAATTAAATGCTCATTTAAAAAACATTAGGAAGCCATTTTCATTAGAATTAAATCACCATTGCCATCGCAACAATTGCTTGAGAAACTTTAATTCTTTTCGACAATAAATTAAAATAAATTTATTTTTGAGACATCGGTCAATTTAAGATGACGTCAAATATATATTTCACTACGAATTGTTTTCATTACATTTAAAAGCGAGGAATATTACATATTTATTCTTTGAAATATAAATTTTTGAAAACGATTTACGTTATAATTATTTAATTTTCGAAATAAAATAAATGAAACTAGCCGAATTTAGCAAGTAAATGTTTATTGAGGAGTAGTTTTTTGGTTTTTGTTCTACGAAAAATTAAATATTATTTATAACTGCAAATAAAGCTGTGTTTAGTGCTGTGTTTAGTTAGATGCTGCGTTTAGTGAAATTTATTTTAAATTTAATGTGGAAAAACGGTTGTTGATGTCACTTACTGATACGAGCCTAGTTTTTTCAAGATAAGAATTTTGGTAAGTATTTAAGTAACAGGAAAGTAGGCTATTTTAGTTCTTTAAGAACTTCTTGTTATTAGAAATAAATCACCATTGCCATCGCAACAATTGCTTGAGAAACTTTAATTCTTTTCGACAATAAATTAAAATAAATTTATTTTTGAGACATCGATCAATTTAAGATGACGTAAAATATATATTTCGCTACGAGATCTTTGTATGTTGATATAAATTGTTTTCATTCTATTTAAAAGCGAGGAATTTTACATATTTATTCTTTGAAATATAAATTTTTGCAAACGATTTAAGTAATAATTATTTAATTTTCGAAATAAAATTAATGAAACTAGCCAAATTTAGAAAGTAAATGTTTATTGAGGAGCAGTTTTTTGGTTTTTGTTCTACGAAAAATTAAATATTTATTTATAACTGAAAATAAAGCTGTGTTTTGTGAAAGATGCTGCGTTTAAACAAATTTATTTTAAATTTAATGTGGATAAACGGTTGTTGATGTCACTTACTGTTACGAACCTAGTTTTTTTCAAGATAAGAATTTTAGTAAGTGTTTAAGTAACAGGAAAGTAGGCTATTTTAGTTCTTTAAGCACTTCCTGTTTTTTAAACTAATTATATTAATTAAAAATTACATTCAAATATGAAAAAACTAAGCCTCAGGTGCACACGTAGGTATTAAAAGAAATCTATATTAAAAATTTAAAATTTTTTAGAGCAGTCTATGTAGGTCTTTTGCGATCCACAGACATACACACAGACATACCGACAGACAGACTCTTTCTTCTATTATTATAGATAGATAAATTATCGCTACTTAAAATCATGGGTACTTCGTCAATAATGAACAGCTTTTAAAACCTTTTTTTTCCCCAATACTTTCGGGACAGCTATTTTTCTTTTTCATTTTATTGTAATAAATCTATAGCAGCTCTAACTTGTTTGAGTGTTTTATTATTTGCATTACTACACTAGATACATGCATAATTTATATCGTATTTTTACTCGTTTAGTTGGCTCCTAAAGTAAAAAAAAAACAGTTGTCCATAAACTTTTGAGACGCGCCGTATACGGCCTAACGGTAAATTTTGCGATCAAAATGACTAATATGACCCTTGGCGAAAACAACAATTGTTGTTGACCCCAATTACAGTTTGAAACCCGAATAGTTGCTTTTATACAAATTGTTAAAGCGTAATATAAGTACCCCAATTATTATCAATATAACTTCATGATTTGTGTGTTTGGACTCTGGTATCTATTTTTTTTTAAAAATTTTAAACAATCGGGAATAATTGATTAACCCTTGTGTCGCTCTAGTGGGATGTTATTCCAACTAAAAAAAACAAAAAAAAAACATTTGCCTATTGTAAATCATTGGTTCCAGCCATTGCTCATGCGTATATATAGACCTTTAGCAATGTAACTCCTCCTACAAATAAACAACCATAACTCATTATAAAACATGGAGCTGGTTGCCAGCTCAGGTGTTGCACTTGAAAACCATTAAACTTAATCAAAATGATGATTGAAACTTTCCATTAGTAATATAGTGTGCTAAATTCCACACTTGAAAAACCTTTATCGTATCATCTGAAGGTAAATAGCTATTTAAATTATTGGCGATTCAATTAATCGCCGCTGGCATATCGGCGTATGTGAGAGGATTGCTTGCTGCGTTTGAAAAAAGGCGCCAAGCAATTTAAGACCAAACCCGTACTAAATATTCGATTTTCGGATTTTTTATGTTGAATGTATGACAAAATCTACCAGTGTTCCAATTTTCGGGATTCTAGAACAAGTGGGTGTCATAGAACATTTTGATGATCGGTGAGTGAGTGAGCCCCAAAAGTGGCCATTTTCCAATTCAATTTTCTCGGAAATAAAAAGAGATAGAACGCTGATTTTTCTTATACTCTTCATCAAGCCCCTATTGACCAATAAAAGTTTCTAAACTCATTTCTGTGATGCATAGAACCAAAGAACGGAGGGTCCGAAAACACGCCGAAACTCTTCCAGAAAAGGTTGGGTAGTGCCCTGAACTTGGCGGTTGCACTACCGTGCAACCAGATATAAATAAATGTGGAGAATGAAATAAATACACAAACACACGTGCTCAAATGATTTTTGTACTGTCAATTTTTATTTACAAATGTATTATTGCATGATATAAGTAAATAAAATAAATAGTTGTTTAAATATACTGATGTTCACAATTTATCGCAAAAATGTGTCAACACTAAAAAATTAAAAATTCCAAGAATTTTCCATGCTAATAACTTGTATACTTTTCACAGCCTTACTTACAATTCTTATTGACACAAAACGCAATAAATATTAAACTTCTCTCGAAGTAAAATCTCTCAGGGAATATTAATCTAATCGATTTTTATCCTGAAAATGAATTAGCAATGAATGCATTATGACTTTTACAATGCAGAAGAACCTTTAATGCAGTTTCCTGTTATTTTTTACGGCAAAATAAATACACGGCGCTAATAAAAAGGGGGCAGATAATAAGGAACACAACAAAGGGGAAATACTTTTAACGAGTCATTTAGCGTTCTATCATCTTTTAGCTCATAAAAAAATTATGTTTCTTTTAAAAACACAGCTTTTGATTTTATTTTGTGTTTTTGATCTTTTTGTGCTCTTCCTTTCAGAATAATGGAGATCAGAACAATAAGAAGGTTTTTATTTTTTTAAAAAATCATTTACAGAAAGGAAAGGCATTTAGTTGAAATGGCTTTACTTTCGGGAAATTGCACAAAGGAAATACAAGATGGCGGCGAATAAACAGATATGAGATGTAATGGGGCGGTTTTATTTGCATGTAGAATTAGATCGGGATATAGATAAGCATTTTGTGCTAGATTCGTAAAAGAATAACAGAAACCCTGCTTTCTTTGTTTTAATGCTCAATATACTAAGATAAATATTATCGTGTAATGTTATTATGCTAAAACGATTTTTAACATGTTACCTCATTTTGATTTATTGACGGACATAATAATGCTTTTAGTGTTTTCCGTGTTTCAAATGCAAATTATATAAAATATACCCCCCCCCCCTTACTTGTATTCAAATAAAACAAACAAAACATTTCTCATTTTCTTAATTGCACCCCATTATGCTTGGTTTTCAATTACTTGGAGTGCTATATATTACCATTAACTCTGATTTTGTTAATAAACTAAAACTTGTCTAACTAAAATGCGTTAAAGTATTAATTATTTTTATTTGTATATATATTACCTAAATAAAGTGATATTTAGGTAGTACATAAGTGGCCTTTTGCATGTTTTACTCAACTTACAAGGCCAAAGAAAAGCTATACTAAGCAGGTACAGCTGGGGAAAAAAAAACGAATCACCCCTCGTTTCTCGGCTGGTATTGATCAAGGACTTTTGTGTAAGGTGTCAATTTTCAGGAAATAACGTGAGGAATTGAGAACTGACAACAAAAATTTTAATAGGGGTCGTCTACATATTAAAATGAGTACCAACTTTGAAAATTCCAATGGCAACACCCAATTTTTTTTTTACATAGAAATGTTCATCACCTTCAAAATACCCTATATATAAAAAAGCATTATTTATTCTGCATTATTTGCTGAGATATAAGTATTCAAAGTTGAACGCCCATAATGTTAAAAAAGTTTCACAAACTTTTATTCATACCTCTACAAATAAAATGAATTTAACAAAGATTTTTTTTCATTATATACTTCTTAATTTTCCAAAAACCAATCACACATGTTTTTTCATCAATTTTTTATTTTTAATAATTTTTTATTTAAATTTAAATGAGAAAAAATGAAACATGAATAGCAACCCCAAATTTTTTTCGCATAAATCGATAAAGTAGATCAAGTAGAACCAAAATCCCAAATTTTTTAATTCAATAACAATTATTTGCCAAGTTATTGTAAAAAAACTGAAAAAGACGAATTTAATTGACCGTGTAAAAAATTACTCGGCAAATTTGATCCTAAATTGCATTATCGTTTGTTGATTAAAAAGCGTTTCTTGGTAAATGTTTATTCAAATTATCGATTTCTGTCAAATGTCTAAAAATCTTTTCTTATTTCAAGTGCATACAATGTATTTTTTTTGTATAATTAACATTAAATGATATCGGTTACTATATTTTTAAATGTATGTTATTTCCAATACAATTTCAAAAAGTGTGTTTAATATTAAAAATTAAATACCCTAGAATATTACTGGAATTAGGTTTTAAATACATTTGATTGTTACCACATTAATTTTTTTAAATGATTAGTGCCAACTGCGTTGGTTAAAATTCTTTACCAAATCATTCTGAATATTTTTATTTTGCTTTCCTTAAATATCGTGTTTAGGTCGTAACCCTCAATTTGCAATACGTGGTTTACCGATAAAAACTAGAACTCCTCGACGCAACAGTCCATTAGTGGGCCAGGGCCTGCCGTGCCCATTTCAGCTTCCGTGATACAAGGGCTCTGGGGTGCAAGGCATATGTCCCGGTAATGTGGAAAGCCTCACGCGGAACCCCCAGCATTTAGTTCCCCAAGCATGCTTGGTCCCCAATTTATCGACCCACTTAAGGGATGAAAGAATGGGTCAACCTCGCCCAATCCGATATTCTATCCCCGGACATGTGGCGTGACAGTGCGAAATAAGCACTACCACCTAGCCACTGGGCCGATATTACCGATAGAGTGCGACGAATTTTAAACAAAATTTCTGCAACAATGTTTGCGAATGAAACAAAAATTTGCGTAAAAAGTTTAAAGTATAAGTGTAATAATCATGTTTTTCAATCTGATTGTAACTAATAGCATTTGAAAATCTTTTCGTTATAAATAACCGTATATGCGACTTAATTTAAAATTAAAACTTTTCATCTTCTAGCCTTTATTTTATTTCTGAATTTTAAAATCCAAAATTAAAAAAAAAAAAAAACATTCGAAAAATCCCAAATTTATTATATCCCAAATTACAAAATATTACTGAAGAAAGTTAAATTCAAGCATCCGTTGGCGAGATTATGCTAACCCTTTTTTAGCTTGTCGTTTTAAAAAGACACAATTAAAATATTACCTTTTTTCACTTAGGAGATTTGCCCCTAACCGAGTTCAAAATTAAGGCTTTAATATCTCAGCAAATAATGCAAAATACATAATTCTTTTTTATACATGGGGTATTTTGAGGGTGCTGAACATTTTTATTTAAAAAAAAATTGGGTGTTGCTATTGGAATTTTCAAAGTTGGTACTCATTTTAATATGTAGACGACCCCTATAACAATTTTTGTTGCCAGTTCCCAATTCCTCACGCTATTTCCTGAATATTGACACCTTACACAAAATTCTTTGATCAATACCAGCCGAGAAACGAGGGGTGATTCGTTTTTTTTCCCCCAGCTGTACATAGACTGAAAGGAACTTGACGTCACTGATCCCAGTTCCGAAGATGAAGAAACCCATTCGGTACCAGTTGGAACCCTAAAAATATAGGGATCCACGAATGAATGACTATCAAATTTTTTTTCACTAAACTTTCGCTTAAGCAAGTGTTTGTGAGAGCTTCTCTAGCCTGCTAAGTTAAGAATGTCATGCCTCATGCTTTCTTAGACGTTTGACACATTATACATTAGAGCTAAAAGTAGTCATTATAAAAACAAATAGAACAAAAACACCGTTACCTTACATAAAGTAATAAAGACTGCAATTTAACACAGCTTTCTACAAATTCTTAGAGACATTAATTCTCATCAAAGTCTAGCAATGCGCTTTTGTGAAAATTCTAAAATAAAAAATTCCTCCAAAAAGAAAAGGTTAGTTTGGATATTTCACTACGAAAATAAATCTTTTCTGACTGGTCGTCGCTTTTTGCCCGACCATTACACCCACAACTTTGAGTTGTTTGTGAGCAAAAAGATAAATGACATGGTAAAAAAATGTTTTAAAATCAAGAGAATAACGGGCTTCATATTTGAATTTTCCGAAAGCAAAAAGCGGTTAAGCCAACAAAAAGGTTTCCTTGTACCATTCTTCTTTCCCTAAAATGTTTAAAGGAGGAAACGTAAAGGGAAATTATCCTATTTTACTTGACTATTTCTTTTAAATTGGGTGATTCATTTGTTTCTTAATGTTCTTGAGGGGCTTCGAGGTACTGAAAGATAAATAACCTTTTTTGTGTGTGTTTTGTTAAGATATTTTTCCTACATTTATTTCATCAGGTTTATGGTAACGTGTTTTGTAATGAAGACTTTTATGATGTGTCATAATTTATCCAAGAAAGCTTAATATTGTTTACGAAATAAAAAGAGGTCGGATTAAATGTGTTGCTTTTTATTTTAAAAATTAAAAAAAAAGATGTCATGTAAATGAACTGTACTTGTAATGACTTAAATTATATATTTTGTAAAATGTTAAGGTTTGATATCAGTTGATAGATATTCGGTTTACAGAGCGGACAAGGACACGAGTAAGTGTAAACCCTGCTGCCTAGCATTATCCGCTGCTTATTTTATTATTCTACACTGTTTTTTTAATTTTAATATAACCTTTTATTATAACGATAAATATCAAAAGGTTTTAAGTTGGCTGTAAGAGTTGTCAGGTAAAATGTAATTTAAAAATTAGCCATACTGCTACGCAAAAATATCTGAAAAAATTTCAACGTTAACTTTTTCATAGTATCTACTGACATGCAAAATCGAGAATTTTAGTCAAAAAGTTGTGGTAAGTATCAATCAAACATTATTTTATAGCTGCTTATTCAGCAATTATTAAATATTTTAAATATTTTTTTTATTTGTTCTCAAAGTTAAAAAATAACACCTCAGGAATTGCTGTTTTTTTGTAATCCTCAAATTAAAATAAAGCATAAGGAAGAGCTGGCCATTGCAGATTAGTACTTCAGATATAATAAAAAGTAAGTTAGCGAAATTGCATTATTAACTTGCAACTCTTTTTGGCAAAATAAAAAAAAACAATTTTTTATTTCATTATAATTATTCTTTTGTCCACCAAACAAACACGAACAGCACAATCGCACTTCGGCGTCTTTTCTCAAGAGAAACTCAAAAACTTCTTCAAAAGTTTCATTTCAACCAAAAAAGGACGCATTTTTATCTCGTTCCTTCACATAAAAGTAAGAACAAAACATCAAAATCCTCATCAAAACACAATAAAATAACCGACGAAATAATATTTTTTTGGCCCATCAGGAGTCATTCTAAAACTATCTGCCATTGTACTCCCTGTTTATAGCGACTTCTTTTCGAAATTTTAATCGATGGAAGTTTTGCTTGCTTGGTCCTCCAGCTCACGTTCGAAAGTTCGCATTGTTGTTCTTTGAAACCTCGTTTACAATGGATACTCTTTTCTTTTTCAAACAAGTATTTTTGAGGAAAGAAAAACAATGCCCCTGGTTTGTTTTTCTATTACGTGTTGTCATTGTGCGAGTTAACACTTTGGCCCCTTTGGGGATATTAGCATATTGGTGTCTACACGAAAAAGTGACGTATAGGTGAATGGGAGACTTTACAGAAACTACTGAAATTGTGCGTTTAGATTGCCTTTTATATGAAAAAAGTTACGTTTTTGCTTTTCATACTGCAATTTTTTTTAATAACTTACGAATAAAATAAACAAATTAAGAGTTTAGTGGTAGAACGCGATAAATGACAAAATGAAATTTTTTGTGTAAAGAAAATTGGGTTATTACCTCCTCTAAAGATACAAAGTTTTCCCTTTATCATAAACTTAAATTTAAGTACGTTTTTTTACTATTTGAAAGTATCTTTTTTACGTATCCAAGGGCAACCGAAAACCTTCAAAGGTCATTTTCTCATTTTCAAATTTTTGTCTCTTAGCCGTAACCACTAAGTTCTTTAAATCAGTAATATGATAATTTTTTTCAGTAATATTTACTTAAAACTGCCATTTTATTTGTTACGTCAGTTTTCCCTTGAAAATTTAAATTGCAGTACGCTAGATCAGCCATCAAAATGTAGTTCTTTATTTTATATGAGCGTGTCACATTTCTTTTTACTATTCATTAATCAGATATTCCTTACGTGTATAATGTCAAGGGATTTCAATTAAGTAATAAAATTTTATTCACAGAAAATTCTTTCCTCAAAAAATGTGTTCTAACACAAATAAGTATATTCAAAGGGAATTCGGACAATGCGATTTATAAAAGAGACATAAAAAATCAACTCTTTGTAAGCATCTTTTGTTTAAATAAAAATATTTCTTTATCAAAAACAGCAAAATGTTTTAAATAAAATTATTTTATGTTATTTAAACTCACTTTTTTGTTATAAAGGTTTTGAATTAATATAATTTATTTTCACGAGAATTCTTCGGGCTTGAAAGGTTTCGTTGGAATTTATTCTTTGCTTGAGTAATGTCTTTTTATGTTATTCTGTGCGAACCAAGGTTTTAAAGAGCGCAAAAAACACCTTACATGCTTAATAATTAACTCTTTTTTGTAAATTTTAGTTCAACTACATTACTAAATGATTAATCAAATTCTTATTTACTAAATATGCTCTAATTTTGAAAGAATGTCTATAATCGCCAAATAAATTTGCTTTCAAAGGTAAATTCAAAAACTAAAGTCAACTCTAGTACGTTAGGTTAAACATCGAAACGTTTTTTCTTATATATGACAGTGTCAAGTTTCTTTAAACTATTCATTAGTCAGATATTTCCTTCTTGAAAAATGCCAAGATATTTTAATTAAGTAATAAAATTGTATTCGCAGAATGTTCTTTCTTAAAAAAAAAGAAAAAGAAACCTGTGTTTTAACACGAAGAAGTATAATCAAAGGGAT
Source organism: Hylyphantes graminicola (assembly GCA_023701765.1). Classification (NCBI taxonomy): domain Eukaryota; kingdom Metazoa; phylum Arthropoda; class Arachnida; order Araneae; family Linyphiidae; genus Hylyphantes; species Hylyphantes graminicola. The sequence goes on from CM043113.1 coordinate 55,418,213, forward strand.
TTCAAACAATGTGATTTAAAAACGATTTTTTTAAAGCATGCATCTTTTGTTTAAATAAAAATATTTCTTTATCAAAAACAACAAAATGCTTTAAATAAAATTTAATGTTAAAACTCACTTTGCCCTTTTTATAATAAAGGTTTTGAATATATTTATTTCACACAAGTACTCTTTGATTTTGAAAGAGTTCTTCTTTACATTTATTCTTTACCTGAGTCGTGTCTTTTTTATGTTATATTCTGTGTGAAACTCTTTACAAAAGAATAAAAATACATGCAAACATAAAAGTTTGCTCGATTTGGTTAATTTTGCTTCAGTTTACAGTACTAAATAATTTAATCAAATTTTAATTTACCAACTAGTTACTCATTTTGATCAGACTTTTGTAATTGCAAAATAAATTTACATTCAAAGACAAATTTAAATACTAATGACATTATAGTAACATCAACGTAAATATACAGCACCTTACACGGATAAGTAACATTTATGTCTTTATGTTTTATATTTTTGCATGCGTTTCAGTACCTTAGCAAACACTTTCCTCCGGAAAGTAACCATCGTCCATTTGATTGGAGATCAAACTCTCTTGGTCAAATCAATAAATCATATAATATCAACATGGTTGCAAACACAATATATTGTAATACATTATTCACACACTTATATATATTATTATGTAAAATAGAAAATAAAACATTTACGATTAAATTTGAAGGATTTATGAAACTTTTCCAGCAACAATTGAATTGTAGCAATGTTAATATTTTGCTTTATCAAATCGTTTCAGAATGCATAAATATACTAAAATTTCACAAGTTGATATAGACGGAAGAGGAAACGTTCTGAAGGATCTTTAAATATGAGATAAAAATTAAATAAATTAATGAAGTCCAAGCAATTTCAATACATCTTCACTTGGATTCCCAGAATACCCCTTACAATCTATTAACTAACGTCAGGCCACCGAGACAGATGACACCGTACGTCAGATATCCCCATTCAAAGAGTTATTATTGAAATGGAATCCTTTCCCAGATATCTTCTCTTTGGCAATTGTCACACTCTCTTGAAAATATAAATCATATAATTTCTGACCAAGATGATTACGAATTTAGATTCTTCATACACAAATATATGGTAATTTTTATAATAACTTAAAAAACGTTACATGTCCATGACCATTTGAAGGAAATATTAATTTTTCTTCATAGATAAAACTGTAGTTGCATTACTTTTCACTTCATCAATTTGTCTCATAAGAATACTCTATATTATATTGACATTTTACAGCATAATTTCAGCCAAAGAGGTAGCAAGTCAGATGAATCTTAAAATATGTACCAAAAATGTAATTACATAATAAATTCCACAAAATTTTAGTACACCCTCACACGGATTTCCTGAAACCCCCTTTCCCTTAATTGACCACTGTCCAGACCACCAAGACAGATGACACCAGATCTCCCCCCATCCAAAGGGTTATTATTGAAATAGAATCCATCCCTGGTAATTGCCACACTATCTGAGCCCGATTAATGAATCATATCTTGTCTGGCCGAAACGAATGGACAATCAGGGGTCCCTGGCGAGCCCATGGTCACGAAATTCAACAATTTGCAGGATGGGTATCGGATGCGGAATCAAGAAATTACGCTAATTGATGCATTAACACACCGTAATGGGAGTGCTCCAAAGATGGACAGGATGCTTGTGAATATTTTGGAGGAAGGTTATCAGGATATATTTATTTCCCAAGGGCTGGTAAAGGGGTAGTTTTGGGGTGGGCAATGAGTGGATTCAATTAGGTTGAGTGTCGTTTGTTTAATTTTTGTACGGTAGGTGGCGGATCTGATGTCCTAAAATAAGTACTTTACTGAAGTACTTGTGTTTGTTTAAGTTATGCCTCATTCTAAGCGGATAAGTAAAGCTTCTCCTCTTTTAATAAAGTAGCACAAGCGATACTTTAGAATCTTATTTTTAAGTGTTTTGACATTAGCTTGTATTTTATTCTTTTATCTTATGTACAGCATTTAATTAAATTTATAAATGTAATAGCCTATAAGGATATGATAGTACAATAAAGAAAGCTCTTTATCTGATTCAATTGTTCGAAGATTATTTGTTTTTGCATCTTGAAATTCAAGCTTTCCTGTAAGTTGTGGTGGAACCCGTTACCTTATCAAAATAATAAATAAAAAGCAAAAAATAAAATAAACCAGCGACTACAACGAGGCTTTAGTTTATATTGTATGCTCCCGCCTTACTGGGAACCCGTTAACTTCATGTTGGCGCATGCGCTCTTAAAAAGCAAATACTAACGGAGGAGGGCGTCAAGCCTCGGCCCGGTCTATGTATTTTCAAGCCCTGTTATGGTTCCGCATTCTACGTGGATGACGTTTTTTGAAACTAATTGTATTAATTAAATATCACAATCAAATATGAAAACACTCAGCCTCAGGTGCACACGTAGGTATTAAAAGGAATCTATATTAAAAATTTCGAATTTTTTAGAGCAGTCTAAGTAGATCTTTTGCGATCCACAGACATACACACAGACTATTTCTTTTATTATTATAGATTATAGTTGGAACATTAAAAAACTTAATTTACTCATTAATATGAAACGGAGCATACATAGAAATTGGCTAATGCTATATAATATGGTTTTTAAAGAGTCTTGTTGCAAAACTCACGTTTTTCAAAGTAGATACATGATCCTGCCCGAAATAAGATACCGGATCCTGCCTTACATTTTAAACTTCGTCCAATTGAATGAACGATCTTCAGAACTCGCCAATGAATATAACAGACCCTGTATTTTAGTTGGAGTTTTGCAAATGCACCCTTCTATCGAAGAATTATTTTTACTAACTAAGCATTACTAATTATCATTCATCAAAATGTATGGTCAGTTTGAATTATCGTCACACTAGAGCTACGCAGAATATGAAAACAATACCGATACTGGCCCAAGTTTACCAATTTTTTTAAAATAAGTCCTTAAGCTACCCACTCATCTAATCTAAAGTAGAGTGGTTTCCATCCTAAGAGACCATTCATTTAAAGCGTAATTGAGCTAACAATGCAGCCAATGGCTCTCAACGGAGATCTTTTTGTCCTTAAAAAAGCGATCCCTTTACAAAAACTCCCCCATTGGAGTTTTTTCTAAGGGTAGGGGAAGAAAACAAAAGAAATAAATAGGGGGAGGTAAGAAGAACAAAAAATTTGGTAAGGGGAAGAAGTGTAATTCGATTTAGAGAAGGAGGGGAGAGATTCGACAATATTTCACTGTCTCGTGAGAGGAAGAAAAACCATCAAGATTCCAAGCTTGGTTATTTCTCAAGAACGTTCTGTTGCATAGTGTTTGAGGAAATAGCTTAAAAGTGGCATGTTTTAAATTCTGCGGAAGGTTTTTTGAATGAAGTAATCTTTTATAAACGAAGATAGATTTTCATTAACTTGCTCTAATCCACCGTTTCACTCGTACAACATGGGACATATGCAATATATGCAAAACGATAAATAGTTTTTAATTTCTTAAGGATGTATTACATACTTCAGAATTTCAAGTTGAAGTAACTCAACTTAGGCCTGGGGTAGTAGTAAATAATATAAATACTTTGTGTCCTCATTTACCCTAACTATTGCAACTGTATTGCATTAATTTTAAAACTTAAAAATATTTTTACACCATTGTATGCAAAATAATGCTTTTTCCTTCTTAAATAGCAGTGAAATAATTTTTTTATACACTGCTACTTTGCAGAGTTTCAAGTAAACATTCAAATGCATTTTCCGATGAGTGTGCTTTAAAGCTGTCAATATTTTGTGTGTTAAAAGCACATATTAAGTTATAAATTTACTTTGTCATACAAGTTTTCAACTAATGCAGAATATTTACCATTTTTTAAAATTTAAACATGCAAAAATTTCTGACCCTTGCATAAAAGCTATTTACCACAAAATGAGCTTGAGAAATAGTTGAGTTTTGATTTGGAAAAAAATAATGCACAAGTCACATTTCAACAAGAAACACTAATCAAAACATTAAAAAAAAATCTTTAATATCCCAATCACCATGAGGATACAAAACAATTTTTTTGCGATTATAATGAAGAACAGTAGTAAAACAAGTAAAAATATCAACCCTTCATTTTCTTTAGCATCCTCTAAAACCACCCAGTTCTCCCAGACAGAGAATTTGTCATTTTACAATAGTTGATTGCCGAAACTACTTACGCAGAAAGCATAACCGACCCGACTTCCACTACGAAAGTTTATTAAGGTCTTAAAAAGTGCTATATCCTAAACATCAGGGTTTATTCCCTTCATATAAAATGTCCTCCATTTTTATGGATTTATTTTTAAGCAATTGACATTAAATTCCGATTCCATTGAGATAAGATATTGGAGATAAGTTACCTAAGTTATTGGCGGATATCAGTTTTGTCTTTAGGGGTAACCAGTTGAATAGATATGTTTGGAGACTTGAGGAATCGACTGGCTTATTGAGGTTTAAAGTATTGATTTTTTAAAAATAAGTATATCGTTTTTGTTCGTGATAGAATTGTCTTCGAGGCATTGCTCAATAAACGTGTTTTGTATAGAAGGCATTTTTTTTTAAATTGCTTGTATACACAGATATGGGTCAATATAACCTTTTAGAAACACAAATATCAATCACAAGTATTTGAAACATTGGGTGAAGCAATGTGTTAGCTTATCGCTTTAAGTATTACATTTTTTCAAAACTGTGATGTCTTCAAAGTGCAAATTGTATAGTTAGATGTACTTAAGTATTATTAAATAGTACAATAATGTTTACTCATTGATTTAGAAATGTTTTTGTTATTTTTTACTACTTATTCCAAATAAGAAGAAACGATATCTGCGCAAGTAGTTTTGTGAAAGTAGTATCATACATTTTTTCGAAACCTTGCATTTTGACATGAAATTTAACTACCATTACCATTAGTTATATTAAAATATTAATTATTTTTAAATTCGATAAATCATAATTCAGTCAATAAATGTTTCAAAATAAACTTGAGCAATGAGCATTTTGATTTATTGTTAAAGCTAGAAAAAGATGACGGAACACCCCACAACAGCTTAAAGAAATGGCTCTTCACAACAGATACAGAACCCCATAAAAAAAACCAATTGAACCCACATGAAAACTCCCTGAATCTCCCCGATCTCTAAAAGAGGGGACAAAACCCCCGTGTTTGTAAGTGAGCAAACATGAAGTTAGTGCATTACATCCACACACTTGCAATCTGAGAGCATTACCAGTGACAAGTGACTTGTAAAAAAAAAGAGGATAGAAAAAAAGGGCTTCCCTAAGAGTTGGAGAGATTTTTATTCCATACTTTCCTCGGAAGAGTGACTTAACCTTAATAGAAAGCTTCTCAATTAGAAATATATGAAGCAGGAAATGTTTTTAAAGTTTTATCAAAGGATGGAAGTATTTGCAATGATTGATAAAATAGTTGGACAATGCTAAGATGTTTGTCTAATTGTTTATTAGAATTGTATTTAAAACGTAACAGTTTGTACTGTTGTCTTGAAATATCGTCTTTTTCACGATAAGTCATTTTTACACGCATGGTGCGATATATTCTGCTTAAGTGCACGAATAAAACTTTCAGCAAGGGGCTAAGAGAGATAAAAAAAAAGTTACAGAAAGTGGAAATTAAAAAGATACCACTCTGGAAATGTGGAAAAATCGAGCCTCTCTGTAGCAGAATGGTGTCATTAAAAAGGAGAGTTATATCACTTTGCCACCAAGCAGCTAATTCATCATACAGTATAATAGATCGTTCTGCTTAATTGAGGAATAGAGGCAAAATGGTTTAACATAAAATTCATTTAACTCATACTTTTTCAAAGTTTCTTGACTTAGTTTCGATTCTTATTGACGAATCCTGGTGTTAGAAGATAGTGAAGAAGCTAGTCGGTGTGTTTGGAAAGTTTTTTGGGGCATCGAGAGTGTTTTTTTTTATGTTAGAACAGTCAAGGGAAAGAGTAAGTCTATTAGGAGAGTATTGAGTGGGTAAATCCCTGGTATTAAGACTTCTTTGGTATTTAGTCAATACGCAAGTTCTTGTTGTTGGATTACCTAAAAAACTGCTTCCCACTTTCTGCAGGAAAAAAAGAATCTTAAGCAGTACATATTTAAAAAAGTCAAGAAAGTTGTTTTTTTCTGTAAGAAATCTCTTCCTAAAAAAAGTGCCATGTTTTTTATAAAAGCAACAATAAAATTCCTCACTTCACCAAGGACTATGTTGCAGATGTAGTAAAAGTGTTTCTATTTGAAAATTGAATTTTTAGCAGTGTTAGTAGGGTATATGTACAAAAAAACATTCAATAAAAAAAAATATTGGTTTGAAATTGGCAATGCGTGTAAGGCAATAATATCACGTATTACTTGGTTATAAATAATAACATCTTCTTGTATTGTAACCCACCACTTAGGATCTTTATAATTAAGTAAATTACTGTTAATTGAATATAAAAGTAACACTTCAATAGATCGAGCATTTCTTCATATTAATAGAAAATATTAACGTCATTATCATTCGTAACAATGACTGCATATACTCTTGCAAAAAAGTTTGAATGAAAAGTATTGTAGGACGAATGTTTTGTTGTAACACTTACATTCTTCGAAGCTCAACTAAGTCTATCCCGTTAATTTCCGGCATAATTAAATTAAATTTATCATTATTAAAAGTCCCGAAAGAACGGACACTTTATCTTAGTCATTCTTTGGAGAAAGTAAGTTTTGAAATTAAAAGTTTCATATGTCAAGTAACTTGATGCATTGCCAACTTCAAGTATAGCTAATGAACACACCAGATGTTATTAATTGCGTTAAAAGTACACAAATTACATCTACTTTGCCCCTTCATCCAATTTAGGCAACTTTTATTTAATCACATCGTTTTACATGCGAAATACCAATAGCCCAACGCACAATCTTGATTGCTGCAAGAAAGGTGCAAAACTAAAAAGAGCCTTCAAAAGTCAGATTAGACACAACAGGCCGAAAGCTTAGGTTAGACCTAATTAAAAGCACAAGCACGCTCCCAGAGAAATCTGATAAAAGCGCCCAGATAAAGACTTCAAAACAATACCGAGGTTTTTTTTTATCGAACATTCTTGTTCAGCAAATTTTTCAAGAATGCAATGGAGGCGCCCATGATCCGGGTGTCACGAAAGGGTGAAAAATTCTGAGAAACGACCCGATTAAGATTTGGCGATCCTAAGTTGTCGCTCTGGAACACGCAGGTAAAGTGCGATCGCGCCAAGATAACGGATAAAGTGGACCCTTAACAGCTGATACAGAGTTTAAAACAACATGTCCCTGCCATTATCCTTGGCGAAGAAAAAATACTAGCTCGTTTTCCCGGGCGATAAAGTCAATTCTGCTTTCAGGTCAACTTTAGCTGGGTGCGATAAGGTTAAGTCCATTATAATGCACTCTGTTAAAATTCCGTTCAGATTGCCGACTTAGAAAATGTTTGTCTAATTTGTTTGATGGATGTATTACTTTAAAGCTTAAGCCCGCTTTCAGATTTTGACATTAGACTTTCTACTTGCTTCTAATACATTATTTTCACGTACATTTTCGTATCAATGTTCATTGTTAATATTTTATATTTAGATAAACTTTGTTCTGCTCTCAGATTAACTTCAACTGAATAACGATAGCATTAAAAGCTGTGCAGATTATTAAAATGTTGCACATGATTTAGTTGAAATGTCCTACCTATTTATGCACTAATGTGTTCTTTAAATTTTGCTTTTCAATTTGTTTTGCTTTTAGAATATTAATAACATTTAATATAACAAATTACCTCTGTCAAGCTTTTGATCAAAAAATCATGTCAAACTGTCTACTCAGGCTACGATCTCTAGACTAAAGTTTTGTCTAGTTTGCCTGTTGAAGGTGTTGCATCAATTCTTAAAAAATCCTATCTTAGATGTACTTCTTTTGAAGTTTAAAGAATAAAAAAATTTAGCTAATATTTAGTTTTTAAGCTAAATTTTAGCTAAAAATTTTTATTTACTAAAATAACTAAATTTTGCTAAAAACTAAAATTTATTCTAGAACAAAACTTTATAATTAACTTTTATGTAAAAAACTTGGAAATTGTTTTTAATTGACTAAGCTTCTTTTAGAAACGAAATTTTTGAAAATTAATCCATCCTTTAGTTGTTTGAATGTGTTATTTTCTGTGAAACCTATGTGCTATGAAAAGTCAAATGTAAAAACGTTTTTTTTTATTCCTTCATATAAGTTTCAAAACGCCTGATTGATGTTTTAAGTTTGTTTATTTTAATTTAATTATTTTGTTTAAACTTCACTCATATTTCCTTTTTGTCTATATTTTAAAAAGAAAAAAATCAGTATGTTCTTATTACTATATTGACCACACTACCAAATATATTTAAAACCAAATAAAATTTTTTTTTTAACTTCTCAAAGAAAATTTTATAGTTTCCAATCTAACAAAGAAAATTTTACGTTTCAAAGTTTTCAAATATGCGCATTTCTAAAATTTTCTAATGAAATATTCCGTTAAAAAATAGTATATTTTAAAACAGGAACATTAAGAGCAGAAATTCTACTCTAGACTTGCATAATAACAACCAGACTTGCATAATAACAATCTCACAACGAAGAAAATAAATTTCTATGAACGTACCCTCACAAACAACTGTATACTTATATAACTACGCAGGCAGCTCATTATTTAACTTTTGCACCCATTCCTTTCCTCTGCACAAATATCAACATATATATCCTTAAGGTGTTTTCCTCAAAACATATTCCGGGTCTCATTCCTTATTTAAAATCGCATTCGTTTCGAGTCTCTGCATCTAGTAGAAATATTAGTCCCACTGAGGGTTTTATGTGAGTGCGTAGAAAAGTGACCCTTCTGTTATGTTAAACTCTTAATGGGTAATAAGTCACTTTTACAGTGCAAGTGTTAGCATTGGTGTGTTAATATGGAGTCGAATTTTATAAAGACCCAACTTTATATTGTCAATATCAGAGTTTATAAATAATATTAAAAACCGACGAGTCTTGAATTGTTGTCTTTATTGTCTGAGGAACTCTCAGAGTTGAATGAAAACAATGTTCGAATTCGCACCAAAGCTGAAAACTCCGATGCATGTTTATATTTTGTTCAATATCCTGTTTTGCCAAAGATACAGTACATATTTAACATTATTGACGCATTTCTTGCAAGATAATTTACAATAATTAGAAAATCATACGTAATTTTGTCTATTAGTTTACATTTATCTTTTTAAAGTTTCCTCTGTTTTAATATGCCGTTTTAGTTTGTTATCAATTGGCTTTATATCCAGATACTTGGTTAACCAACTGATTATAAATAAAGTATAGTGATAGACGAATTAAAAATCCTGGTTTGTTTAACGTTCTGTACTTGCAATAGATCAAACGTAAGCCAGTCTTTACTAAAATTTAATTATTTAACAAACAAAACCTCAAACATCAGGTTGCCCCTCTTTGAAAGGTGGCTAAGCTGAAACGTTGTTTCATAAAACTAGTGGCAGCAGCAAACAAGTTTTTGATGCTTATAGCTACATGGAAAAATTTACACCTCACAACAGGTTCTTGTTTTGTGGAAGCCTACTTTTTAGGTTTGTGGTGTAACGCTAAGTCTGTAAACATTTGGATGTTTTCGCTATAGTGTTATGGGCTTTTCATGAAGTAATGTTACATCAAATTTTTACGGTGTGATTACACATGGTAAAAACTATTGACAGCTAACTGCATCGTTCCGAAACCCATCCCATATCTAGGATATTCAACTCTAAATATTCATCTCCAATCGGATTGTTTCATATCGTGGATGGCAACAGCTTCAACGGTCTGTTGTCTGTTGCTGCCTGGAATTAATTATGATTTAGTCTTCGAAAATGAATTTTCTAAGAATATTTTACTGATTAATTTTTTTAAATGCCAACTTCTTGTTGCGCTGTTGGTTGTTAAAAACATTTGTCGAAGAAAACTTGCACACAAATAAAACATTCTTTTCATCTATATTGGATCATTTTGGGAGTGAAACCAGCGCAACCAATGAAATCCAGTACGGAAAACAATGAAAAAAAAAGAGTGTTACATCATCTGAGCATTCTCAAAGAATGGTGGTGGGATTGGAAATTAGTTGGTCTTCTCATTCATTCCATCATGATTTTCAATTTCGAAATCGTTGATAAGACTTTGGGCGTTCCTGGAAAAACGCCTGTTATCTCCGGATTTTTCCAGCGGCGCGTGCAATTTCTTATCTCTTAATTATTTTCCTTGTTTCCCGAAAAGAAAGGAATATCGAGTGCTGATCCGGGAGCCACAACACTGTTTTTGTCGCCATGGAGATTTCTATAACAGAAAAAATAATAATAGAATATAAATTGAGGCGTCGCTCTGCAGAGGGTCTTATTATTTCTTGAAATTATGTTTCAATGCTCTCATTCGTGATTTTAAAGGGGGACTTTTTTTTAGCAATTCAAATTGTAGAATGGATGCTTATTATGTTCTCTGAAGTGAATATCGAGTATTGAAAGGAAAAGGGACGCAACTACCATTTTTCCGTATTTTGGGCATCAGTCTTTCTTACAATAAACTTAAATTCATACATTTTAATTGATTTTTCATGATGTGCTTTTTTTAAAGTTAGAAATGATTTTAAGATCCTCGCTTCAAGAATAAACCTAATTATGATTTTTACAAATATTTTATTTGAGATAAAGTAACTAAAAATATGCGCAGTGGAAGCAGCCATACATTTTGGTATATTCCCAGTACGTTAGGAAATTTATTACTTTAAATTAAAAAATTTGAAATATTCAAAATTCTTTTAAAATCTATAGATTTGAGGTTGAAGTTGAAACCTAAAATTTACCGGCCTTCCGGCGCAATGTTTAGAGTGCTAGCCCTTGAAGCTGCTTTGCTCAGGTTCGAATCCCGGTAAAGGCATGGATGTTTGTGTTAGTCAATAAATTTTGTTATTTGTCTATGTGTTTATGGCGTCCTTCTTTGTGTGTCTCTTGTGACTGTCTCTTCTGGCGAGGGGGGTAATGGGCTAAAAAGCCTACACTCTTCCCTTCTAGAGGGCGCAATCATTGTAAATTTTTTTAAACTTGAAATTTAATATTACATTATTTTTCGTGTCATTAAAATACAACAAAAAATACTTGTATAGAAGAATATCGAAATACAAGCTCTAATATACATACTTAAGAAAAAAAATACATAATTTGAAACTGCCTGTTCAAGAAAAAAAAAGGAATATAATAAGTGCAACTTTCAATTCTTTTTTTTACCATTGGAAATTGGCAGAAACTTTTTGCCAAGAACAGTCTCAAAAGGCATTCACTAAACTTCTATGTTGAAAATAATCGCTTGCCCAATAGACCGTCATTAAAAAACATTCCAAAAGTATTTTAAAAGCAGTACAACTCTCCTCGAATATACGATTACAGTTTTTTAAAAATAGAGCAGCTCAGCTTAAATCCTCAATTCTATTGCTCAGAAACTTCGGTGAATGAAACTCTGAAGCAAAAGAATAATAAAAAAAAGACATTTTAAAAAGCGTCGACGGAATATTAGGTCTCAAGAACTTTTAACCGTCGTCGCCACTATTTTGAGTTCGGATACAAGATCAAGTCAAGGCAAGATCATTGAATCTTTCTTCGCCATTTTTTTTCACGTCCCTCTTTTCTCTTGGAAGTTAAGAAATATTGAAAAACAAAAATAAAAGAACTTTCGGAATTCACCATAGCTGCTTCATATTTCAATGTTGATGCCTTGACAAAATTGTAACCTCGATCATGATCTTATAATATTTTATATTACTTATAATTCAAAATTATTTGTCAATTCAGATACTTTCAAAGTCCAGTGTCAGATTTTGCACATGTGTACATTTTGAGCATAAGTTTTAATTTTACAAAATAAAATTTTTTTATTTAAAAGGCCTTGTACACGTTTACACCTTGAGGATTCAGTGTACAATTACTGAAAATCAAGGAACGTACATACACCATGAAACACCTTTTTAGAACACAAACCTTATTTATGGCTCTGATTGGGAGTTTTTTTTTATATAGTTGACTACAAATCAGCCAATCACATTTGGGATTACGTTTCTTGTTCCTAATTGAGAACCTTTAGTCGTGCTTGAAACAGAACATAGATTTTAATCTAGTCTATAATGGTCTTTTTTTATAATATGACCTGCGAATCGCAAATCACACTCCTAATTAGATTTCATGTTCCAAATCATTTTTTAATATCTATACACGCATTGCTCGACTTGCAAATTTTAAGGCCCTTGGCACTCGCAAGTTTGGGGGCCCTATAACATACATTTGTATATCTATGAACGGAATTTCTTTTTATTTTAAATTTGTACACATATACATAACCTTTAAAAATGTGCTTAAATGCACGCATAGGCCATGAAACATATTTTACATTTTTAAGAGCTTTTTTGTGCACGTAATTTTTATTGGCATATAAAGGTAATGGAATAAATTTTTATTGGCATATAAAGGGAATGGAATGAATTTTTATTGGCATATAAAGGGAATGGATATAATAATTATTATAGTGTCTAGGTTTTGAAAAATCGATGCCACTTTCATTTATTACATTATATTTAAAAGTAATTTTTTGTGGCAACGAATTTTTTTGCATATTTTTCTTAATGATCCTTTTTAAACAAATTTGGGGCCACCCTTAAAGTGATCCGTTTGCCTTGCCGTAAATCAGGCTATGTTATATATGCAACTTTTCCATACCGAAACACTCTTTTCTTTCCTGGAAGAAGGAGGTAATGCTCTAGACTGGGAATTTTTAATAGTAGCCAGTGGCTACCAGAGTGAAAAAAAATGGTAGCCATATTTCGATTTTTAGTAGCCACTTTTAAATTTCATTATATACGACAAAAAGAAAGTGCGATTTTCCACAAAAGAAAATTTTATTAATGACATTTTTGATATGATAAGATTGACAATAAAAAAAGTATCATACAAAATATGTAGTATTATGTGATTGGCCATTATTGTTAGGAGAAAATTATTTTATGTACAATCAGTTCAACTACTATTAGTTTCGGAGAATTCTTGACGTCGCCCACGACCCACGATTGTTCATGAAATTTTCTCATATCAAAATTGTTTAAATGAATAGTTGAGATCTTAATCAGATGTAAATCAATCACCTGTAGATTGCCGAAATCGTAAGGCAAAATTTAAAAATCAAATTTGCATTTAAGATTTTAGTCGCCCATTAGCTCCATTTACGTCACACGGAGGAGGATGGAAAATTTCACCGATGAGCAACAACTTTCATCAAGTCTTTCTTCCCGACAGAATCGAATCGGATTTTATTATTTTGAAATGCAGCTTCAGTATTAATTATTTGTTGAACAAAAAGGAAAAATTATGATCGCCACATTTGGCGACTGGGGTTCGATTTTTAGGTAGCCACTTTCGATGCAATAGTCTCCAGTTGGCGACTGGCGACCGCTAATCTAGAGCTTTAGAAGGAGGTATATACCCAGCACGTGAGTTTCAAAACTTTTTGCTTGCAGATGTTTTTTAAATTGCTTCTCGAAACGACTGGCTGTCTTGAAAAGGCCTCTTTGGCGACGCACCCAGGCCAACGGGTAAAATGTTTCATAGTGGAGGTCCTCAAAAGAAATGTTAAATCGGCCATGTTCGTGGCTTTTCCGAAAAACATAAATAAAATGCCATTTCTTTAAGGACCACCTCAAAAAAGGGAAGAAAGAAAGAAATGACTGGGTGACTTAGTGGGGTTTCAGGGAGAGCTCGGTAATTGGGTAATTTAAATTTATGATTATGCCATATAATAGCTAAATATCCGTGCTTGTAAAGTTAAAATGTATCATGTTTTATTTATGAATGATTCAGAACGAAGCATCAATTCAAAGTGCTCAATTTCCCAATTATTTACAAGCCAAGTAATTTGTTTATGAGGAATCAGTATATTTCGCGTAGTTTAATAACTTCGAAGTTTTCTTTTTTTTAATAAAAAAAAGATGAATTGGCGTAGATTTTTTAAGTACTTAAAAGGTATTAACATTGGAATATTTTTTTTATATAAAAATATCCTATACAAAATTAATGATACGAAAATTGGCAACGAAAAACTAAACGAAAATTTGCAACTAAAACTAATGACAACATTAATGCTTTCATAATAGTTGAAACAAGCGATGAGTCAATAATATACTAAATCAACAGAGAAAGAGTTTAAAAAATACATAAACGTTACATTTTTCGATTTTTTTTATGCATAATACATTTTTTAATACTGGAGAATAATAATCTCTATAAGAAAAAACAAATGTATAAACGAGCTAAACAAAACATTCGATCATTAATTTTAATGTGGTGTCTTGAGCAAGAGTAATTTACACAAAAATTTGCTATGGGTAATCCAGAAAAATATGGTCCGCAGTACTTGGATCTTGTAATTAAACTGTACCTTAATACTTTCTACAAAATCTTTAAATTAAGTTTTGCACATCTTTTCAATAAAGCAAGGAAGTTATTCACTTTCATTAAAGTACCTCGCCAAGATCCTCTTCTAGATAGCCTGACAAGTGTGATCCATTACTTGGCTTTAGATTTAAGGAATTTAATTAAGAAATTCATCAGTTTGATGCAAATTAAATTAAAGTAAACAATTACATGAGCTGGTTTATTATCTTTGTTTTCTGTCCTAACGAACAGGTTTAGAATATTAAGAACCATTTTAGTCGCAGGGGAAGAATCTGTATGTTAGTTATTTTAATTTACGCATTTTCATGGTGTCTATGCACATTTTAAGAAAATAAACCACGCTTAATTTTTTAAGTATTTCTACATAATTATCTAATAAACTTATTCCTTATATATTTGACCGATTTAGATTGATGTTAACTTTATCGACCCGTCTTCCAATGACTTGCAGCGCCGAATTGTTTTTAAATTTTGCATTTTATACCATGTTTCTAATTGGCAAAATAACTTTAAAAAAAATAATTTATTTACCAAACTGAGAAAAATAAGTGGATTCATGTTAAATATATTTGTAATATTTAAGTAAGAAAATTAATTTTATGCTTGTACGTTGCTTGCAACCAAGATAGGTTTTCTATTTAAGAAAGTACTAGCTGCTCAAAACCATTTTGTATAAAAAGAAAAGATTCTAATGAATTTTTGATAAAAAATTTTTGAGGTAAATGTCGTACCAAAATAATTTTCAATTACTAATCATATAAACAGTTATAATTTAAATTAATATAATAAATAAAACAAAAAAGTCTTAAAATACCATTTACTGTGTAAACAAGTTTTCATGTTTACTTATACGCTCTGCTTCCTTCCCCTGCAAGCTAGTACTTAATATCTTTATTGCTCTTTAAAATTATTTTTAATTTTGACAGGTAAAAAAAAATATTTTCTAAAAAATACAAACATATTAATTTCCCAACACTCTCCAACTAAACACTCCGTACCAAACTTCACTATTACAAAGACTACCGAAGCGTGATAAGTTCAGTAAAAATTTCTAATTTCTCTCCTCGGTCGCTTCTCTCGCCCTACATTTCGGTGCTGACTTCACATTAAAAACTAGCAGGAAAAAAATATAAAAACTTTTCTTGATTGGGCGCAATTTTATTACTTCCAAACAGGTTACAAGAAACTGCCCACGCTGTTTACCCCTAGGGCAGAAATTGAGATGAACTATTAGTTTCCAGCAATTGGACCCATTATAGCAAAAATATATTCAGCTGACTAGAAAACGAAAGTTTTTCACAAGGGTGACCGGGGGCGAATTTCACCAGAACTTTTTTTTTTGTAAAAAACTTTTCTATATCGATGATTGCCAGCTTCAGGCAACAGAAAAGGTATTTTTTCTAGTTCTTGTTTTTTGTGGATTATGACTTTTTTTTGTTTTATGGAGAAAAGTATGGTTATTTCGAAATTTTATTAGCCGTTCCATTTATTTTTTAGGTGTTGGTTGAAGGGGATTGAATTGTTTTTCATGCACTTTTAAATTTAGTGTTGCCTAAAAACATGAAATTGTCAAGAATATTGTTTGATATAATTAATATTTTACGATTGAAGTATTCAATAATTCTATTTTAATAGACATTTTTTTAATGAATTTCAGTTAAAAAAAAGAGAAGAATATAAAAGCCTTAAACACATGTTAAATAAAATACACGACAACATTTGTTTTTTTTTAATTCAAGAAAAAAGACAGTTAGATAAACTTCTCAACTTACTCTAGTTGTTAATTTAAGTACGTATGTCGCAGAGCAAAATAAGCAAATATAGACATACAGCATACATTGTACTTGATTGAATGGGATTTGAACCAGAGACCTTATGACCGGACCTAGTCATAAACGAAATCAAAATTTAACACATCTCTGCAGATCGACATAATTAAGTTTAAAACTAGTTACACTTTAAAAAAAAACTATAGCTATACACCCTAAATATCCATATCCATGAGAATGGATTTGAACCCGAGATCTTATGACTGGACCGAATCCCAAACGAAATAACAATCTTTAACACATTTCTCTACAGATATAAATAGTCCAAACCTCCCTCAGAAATAGATAATAAGAAATTTATTTAAATAAATCGCGCGTGAAATCAAAAGGATTTCGATATACAGTTTCATCGGACGCTAGGACAATCATAACTGGACATAGCTAACCAGCCCAAAATCATTAACACATATCTCTGTAGATCGACAATAGTTCAAAACTATGAACACTCCAAAAAATATAGACATACATCACAATTAGTCATGCCCACAGGAAGGGATTTGAGCCAAGGATCTCCTGACCGGACCAAATCACAAACGAAATCAAAATCTTCAACACATATCCCTTCAAATCGACAATAGTTCAAAACCATGGACACTCCAACCCTCCTGAAATCGATAATGAGAAAACTATTCCCATAAATCACACGTGAAATCAAAAGGATTTCAATATCCAGTTATATCGGCTACGAAGACAACCAGAGCTGGACACAGCGAACCATCACAAAATCATTAACTGATATCACTGCAGATCGACAATAGTTCAAAACTATGAGCACTCTAAAAAAATATAGACATATATCGCAAATAGCCATGGCCAAGGGAAGAGATTTGAACCCAGGATCTCCTGACTGGACCAAATCACAAACGAAATCAAAATCTTCAACACATATCTCTGCAAATCGACAATAGTTCAAAACCATGAGACACTCCATCCCCCCAGAAATCGATAATGAGAAAACTATTCCCATAAATCACACGTG
Organism: Hylyphantes graminicola; assembly: GCA_023701765.1. Lineage (NCBI taxonomy): Eukaryota > Metazoa > Arthropoda > Arachnida > Araneae > Linyphiidae > Hylyphantes > Hylyphantes graminicola. The sequence goes on from CM043113.1 coordinate 55,435,595, forward strand.
AAATCAAAAGGATTTCAATATCCAGTTCCATCGAACGCGAGGCCAACCAGAACTGGACACAGCGAACCAGCACAAAATCATTAACTGATATCTCTGCAGATAGACAATAGTTCAAAACAATGAACACTCTAAAAAAAATATAGACATATATCACAAATAGCTAGCCCACGGGAAGGGGCCCAGGATCTCTTGACTGAACCAAGTCACAAACGAAATCAAAATATTCAACTCACATCTCTGCAAATCAACAATAGTTCAAAACCATGGTCACTCCATCCCCCCTCCCTCCCCCAGAAATCGATAATGAGAAAACTATTCCCATAAATCACACGTGAAATCAAAAGGATTTCAATATCCAGTTCCATCGGACGCGAGGCCAACCAGAACTGGACACAGCGAACCAGTACAAAATGGCCACTTGGCGGTTAATTTCCTTCGGCATGCACCGGACTGCCCAATCAATGGCGTATTAGCATGGCCCACACAGTAATGAGCGCGTATATTTGTCCGAAAAGTCGCATACCATACGATGCAGCTGCAGAGTTTAATTACAAGAGAATCGTTTACAGACTTTCCCGTGCACTTCGGTGGGTGGATTCAATGCTGATCCCACTGTGCTTGATGGGCTTTCTGAAGATAGAAATTTGCTGGTTTTATCTCGCTTTTGAGAAATTTATATTAAAGCTGCTTTAAATATTGAGCTGGAAGATACAATTTAAACTCTATATTATGTACTGAGGAAGTATTAACTATACAGATGTTTTGCCGTAGAAAAATAAAATTTTACTTGTACCAATTGTTAGAATAATCTAAGTAAAATTTTAAGAAACCTTTTGAATTACACCAATGGAAATTTTTTTCCCATAATTAAGAGATTTTGCACGTAAACTTAAAAGTTTTTTTTTTTTTTTTGAAGAACACAAATATCAATTTTTTTTTTATTTGAGTAATTTTTATACAGTTAGGGTTTTCTATCAACAAGAGTGAGACAAGTATCCATTTAAGTCTCCCCGTCACCTCTTACACTATTTCTGTACTTGGCATAACATAAGTCTACGAATAATTCCGTTGTCATTTGATATATAGTTATTGTTTCACTAGAAACAAGGAATATGTTATTGGTATTCCTTGCTGTGCTGACTATGTTAACATCTGATCGGAACAAATATTTTACATGGAGCAATTTCAATTGAACTTGCCGCCCCGGTTGCGCAATCGTTAGGACTCCAGTCTTTGGAGCTGCTGGGGTCGGGTTCGAATCCTGGTCAAGCATGGATGTTTGTGACCGTTAATAAATGTTGTTATTTGTTTGTGTGTTATTAATTTTTTTGTGACTGTAAAAATTCTTTCTGTGTCTGTCCCACCTGACGAATGCTTATAAGCGGTTCTCTAAACAAGCACACAAGCTGGAATATAAATGTACCATACCATATCATTTGAACTTATCAATCTGTTGATGAATAGACAGTTTCGAAGGCTTTATTGGAATATTTGCTCATTAGGAATTCTAGGGATGATTTTAGTTTACATTAGTTTGAATTATCGTCGCACTAGAGCTGCACGCGGGTTATTTGCGACGGGCGTCGTATTTTAGAACCACAATTAAGTGACGAGCCGACAGGCACCCAACGCAACCATTAAGGGCGACATCGTACGCCACGTTAGGACTTTGAAGGGTATTTAACGTGCACTCCAGCTACACGGGGTATTATTCGTCGGACATTTTTGGCTGCTCGTGCCGTTTATAGGTCGGCAGTTATTTTGGCGATGCCCGGACCCATACCTGGGACCTTCCGCATGCTAGGCGAATGCCTAACCGACTGGGCTCCCCAGCCCCTAAACTAGGGCTGAGAGAAGAACTTTAAACTTGTTACTAAGTTGAATCTACTGTTGGCTTTTGCAGTGGGATGCGTAAAGAAGCAACCGACTATTGGATAGCATGCTTTTCAATAACTCTTGCCACCATTATTCACGGGACATTGAATTGATTTGCGCCATTTCGTTTGTTCCGTTCAATTATTCGCCCGACCGAATGACAGAGTGCGTTATTTATCTTCCAGGGAAGCTGATGGAATGTGGCGTTGCTAATGTGTGCTGATGAGCCGCCATTCTCCTGCTGTTTTTGGGATACTAATGGCTGCTGAGATACTCGAGTGGACGTCTGATGCGATCCCCCAGCACTTCGAATGACCAGTGGTGTTCAAATGATGGAATCGATAGTAAGTGGAAATGATGTTTAGTTTGTAGCTTAACAGAGCTCCGTAGGCCGAAAAGTGAAGATACACCACAAAAAACCACTCTAGTTTGCCATCACAGTGCGATATTAAAGTGATGCCATCAAACATCGCTGTGAATTTACATGTGACGCAAAATTTACTAAGTGGCACCGCGGCAAAAAAAGTTTACTTCATTTAAAGTTATTAAATAACTCTTTTCTATTTAAGCTCTATTTTATCAAGTTTTTCATGTGACTATGTACGGGAAGAAAATATTTATTTGATGTAAAACAGAACTACGATTCTGTGATGTAAAAAGTAATAGCAAAATGTGCTGTAATTACTTTACAGTGTGCAGTGATCTTTCATTGCGTACAGTGCCGTATTACTTTACAGTGTTCTTTCATTTCATAAAAATTCATACATTAATATAACTTTAATTAGTTTTGTCCAGTCAAAACCTAATACAACATAAATTATTTATTCACATTATCAAAAGTATATAGCATCGTGATGCATTTTTCAATGTAAAAAGTGTTACTCCGTATTATTGGCAAATGTTGAATTCAGCGACCTTTAAATTCGGGAAAGAAATTGATAATTTCATAATATTGCAAATAACTGAATTATGCATTTCCATAAATTAAATTTGTTATGAATAATGGGTTTCTGATGTTCACGAAAACATCTTAGTTTGTTCCCTTAACTAATTATATTAATGAAGTTTTGTGGTATTGATTTGACGTAATTACGTAAATTTCGTTGTTAATTCAATATAGTTCAAAATGCGGGATGCTTGTATTATATGTCAAATATAACGAATACCTGATTAAGTGTCAAGAAAATTGTTTCCCTGAAGTGCTAGTTAACGACTCCCAACATTCTTAAAACTAGTTAATAACTTTAAAATTATGAGGAACTATAAATCTTAAATGCTAACATAAATATGGATTATATGCAATTTTAAATACTATATGGATTATATATGAAGCTATTCATCAAGCTATAAATGGAATTGAATCGGAGCAAATAAAGAAATTTATTAAAGAACTTAAAAGCATTAATGAGTTTATAAGCTGCCCTCAATGAAAGTTAATGAAAAAATACATTATTGCGCATTATCATTTCATATAAATTTGTATGTTAATCCCTTTTTCCACTCACGGTGCAATGTTTGATTTAAAGAAATAAACAAATATTTCCCTAATTGCAAATCTTAACACGTCACTATATTATCCATTTGCCAACAAGGCAGCATTAAAAGAAAAAATCTTTCACCCAAATTAAAAGAAGTATTTAATCCCTGACAATTCATTACACAAGTCAAGTAAACGAGCAACAAAACAATAAAAAACCTACACACCATAAACTCAAGCAAAGCTCCATAATTTTAATTGTAAAATCAATTCAACCACCTCATTCAACATCTTTTTTTTTCATGAAAAGCTACGTCTTTAGCGGCAACTTCCAAGCGATTTACCCCTTCCACCCGAGCGGGCCCCTCAACATTATCGGCTTGAGCAACACAATAGTCGCATGCATCTGCGTGTGCCCGACCGAGTTATAACCCCCAACCCGATAAAAACGGGTTGAGTCCCCTAACATAAAAGGATTACACGGGACTCCGATTTCTTATCCTTTTTCCAGTATTCATGCTCCAGAAGCCTAGCTCCAGGAATGCTTTTATTTCTGTGATGAAGGCCGATCCAGAAACCCTAGGCTTGATATGTCAAGAGCTTCAAAAGTATATTTTTTATTAAGAATTATGTAAATAAGGTAATTTTGGTGTGCAAATATTGATAGTTGGCGGTTAACTTAAAGATATATGTACATGTAATAATATTTTATCCACGCGATTCAAATTCTTTATTATTGATATTTCAAAAGTTGGAAATAGTAAAAGAAATTAATGATTTGTATAGTTGATGTTGGGTTTATGAGTAAGTTCTATGCTTTAAGTATTTATATAAATATTGCGTAAAGCTTTCACTTAAAGTTAGTTTGATCCCAACTTAAAAGGATTACGCGGGACTCCGATTTCTTATCCTTTTTCCAGTATTCATGCTCCAGAAGTCAAGCTCAGGAATGCTTTGCTTTTATTTCTGTGATGAGCCCCGATGCACGCGATGCAGATCCCTCTCAGGCTTGATGTGTCAAGAGCTTCAAAAGTATATTTTTTATTAATAATTATGAAAATAAGGTAATTTTGGCGTGCAGATATAGATAGTTGGCGGTTAACGTAGAGATATGCATGTAATAACATTTTATGCACGCGATTCAAATTCTTTACTATTGATATTTCAAAAGTTCAAAATGGTAAAATAGCGTAATGATTAAATGATGTTGGGTTTATAAGTCAGTTCTATGTTTTACGTATTTATACAAATATTGCGTAAAGCTTACACTTAAGATTAGCTTGATCTCACCTTAAAAGGATTGCACGGGACTCAGATTTCTTATCATTTTCCCAGTATTCATGCTCCAGAAGTCTAGCTCCAGGAATGCTTTGATTTTATTTCTGTATATAGGTAACGTACAGGTAATTATGGTGTTGAAGGTTGTAAGCTACTTTAAAAGCTATGTATGTTATGGCAGCTTAAGGGGGAATGGGCGTGCAGGACCGGGGGTCTCCAAACTCAAGTGCCTCAATGTTAATCCAATGGGAAAAAATTGTTTTCTTTGCCACATTTCTCCGGCTGTATTGAATATTTTTACACGTGGATTTTTTTATGTGATAAATGTAGCTGACTTACGTCTCTATCTTCCCACTTTTTGAAATTGCTTCGAATATTGTGTAAAATAATTTATTGAATATTAAAAAAAGTATTCGTACTAATTTCAAAAAGTGGGAAGATAGAGACCTGTAAGTCAGCTACATTTATCACATAAAAAATCCGCTTGTAAAAATATTCAATACAGCCGGAGAAATGTGGCAAAGAAAATAATTTTCCCATTGGATTAACATTAAGGCACTTGAGTTTGGAGACCCCCGGTCCTGCACGCCCATTCCCCCTTAAGCACGTTATTCAAATGATTCATTATTGATAATTGCATACATATTCGAACTTTTCAAATAGTAAAGCCCTTTAGTGCATTGTAGAAATGATGGTAGGTTTATTAATTTATGATTAGTAAATCTTATATTTTACTTATTTAAAATATTACGTAAAGCTTACTCTTAAAAGTAATTTTGTCTTATCGTAAAAAGATATACAGGTTTAGTAACAAGTTTAGTAATCCCTTTGTCAATGAATGCGATACATCAGCAATAATAATACAAAACAATATAAAGTAATACATCAAACTCATTCAAAGCTAAAGCTTATTCATGTTTCATCATTTTCTTTAAATATGAAGCTATATGTTATCCTCAGAAAACAAATAAATGTTTCACAATCACATATTTAATTCGCATGCTCATTACCCTTAGATACACTTTATGGACAATGGAAGTCCAATTGTTGAAAGGCAATATTCTTGGCATATCACACACTTGAAGAGGATTTCTAAGATATTGCTGAAAATGATTTGGTCGGAAGTTTGGATTCGGTATTGGTGATTAAGTTGGTTGATAGATGGAGGAAAGGATGTTTATGAATGAAGTATTGTATTAGTTTTACTCTGAATTGATTGCTTATGAAAGGATTTTGTGAAGAAAGTCTCGTTTTAGGACAGCATTAATTGTTAAAATGGGTTTTTTTAATAAATTGTATCCAACAAGATGGAAATTAGAATACTTCAAAATAAATTCACAGTAACAAATAAATTATCATTAAATAAATTTTAGTGGTTTTATTGCCCAAACCGTTTTGAATTGAGTAACGGAAATATTGCATACATATATGTATAAGATATAAAACATTCGGTTCTTACCGTGGTATAGATTCACAAATTTGCAAAGTACCGTGAAGATTGGAAAAATCAGCAAAACATTTATAGTGAAAAATATCAAAGTTTACCATTCGAATCAAAAATCATATTTTCCATTTCCAAACAACTCTCTGTTGTATCACTGCAGAACTCTATGAAAACATAACCCAGTGTTTATTCCACTGAAAAAGATATCAACACAAAAACTGAAATAAGAAAAACCACGTCTGATTCTACTTATGTAAAACTCTCCACAAAAACTCACAGGCTAAGAGAAAATGGAAATGAAGAATGAAAAAGCCACCTGAAAGTCGTCGAATCAATGAAATATACTCAAATGTTTCTTCAGTAAGAAATTTCAATAAGAAGATTATTGTTAGAAAATGTTCAGAAAATTAAATGTTTGTACACAATCCCAAATATTGTGGACTGAAAGTAGAAAGAAAATAATTACTTTAATGTTGTGCTACTCATTTCGCATGTAAGATTTTGTACATTTATTACATACATCGAAATCGTATTTTGAAATGTAAGTTTTTGAACATTTTATTATATACATCGTTGCCTAGTTTCCATCGTTTGCGTCATAGCTAGAAATTAAACATTTGCAATACATTCGTATTTAAGCATTGCTCACTACACACTTTTATAGAAGTTACTTTCCCTTCAAATTTTAAAAACAGTTGTTTTAAAAAATTATTATCACACATTATTTATATTAAAAAAAGATAAATAGTAGTTTTGAAGTTAACAATAAATATATTCATTTGGCAAACCGTACTTAGCTTTGGCTTTTGTCTAGAAAACATCATCATCTGCCTCCTACCTCCACTCCACAAACGGGACCTTCTTTCCCCGCTATATATTGAAATCAGATTCAAGAAAATAAGAAAACCGAATCGTCATCCCCTTCCAAATCTTCCAAAACAAATCTGGAAGGAAGGAAAAATCTTATTCTTCCACCAACACGCTTCCAATCTGATGCCATGGCGAACGCCTACGGGGTCCTGACACGGAAGGCACTTAATAAAATTCCGTTTTCCGGGTAGATTAAAAGGAAATTGTATTCCTTTTCTCTGCGTCTGATCACCTATTTACCCCTGCAGTCTTAACATGGGGTCCCCGAACTGGGCCCTAATATGAATAGGATTAAGGCCGCCATGCATACGTAATAACCAGTCGGAACGGGACTTTTTTCTCAACTGCGTATGTATTGAGGATTGGAATTCAGGTTCTATTGTCAAATCTGTTTTCTGTTGCAGCTGTTTTGTAAATACTTGGTTTGTGAAATGTTATTTTAAGTACACATACTCTTTACTAAAGTCTAATGCATTATTTCAACAAAATTATTTGTAAATATTTTTTTTTGTCTCATTAATATCTTAAATGTTCTTATACCATTTGTCTAGGGAAAATTGAAAGATCCTGCTAAGGTTTTTTGTTTGTAGGTTTTAACTCATAAGAAAGTGCGTTTCATTAGTAAATATAAAATTAAATAAATCAATGTGAAACTTTTAAAATTATCCCTGAAAATAAATCTAACAGATTAATTCTTAAGGAGAAATTAAGAACTCGCTTAGTAAGACAATGAAAATAGCGATAACACTTCAGAAGTTCATTCAAAGTACACTAACTGTACTTATTTTGCAGTTCAGTTTCTGAAAATTATCAGCACAAAGCCTGTAATATGGATTATTGAACAATGTTGTTCGGGTTGCATTTGCCATCACAAGTGTCCTTGCATGAAATAACTGTATGCTATAGAGCAAGTAAGGCATTGTGGATGGTATTTTCTTTATTAGCCATTATTATGCTATTGGACACTGTAGGATGACAACAGAAAATTGGGTGGCTTAGATTACGCGGAAATTGAAATTCGGATGTGTGCGGGGCTGACTACGGGAGTTGCAATAATAATAGAGGTTTTTATGCGTGAGGGTTATCCTCCAAGCTGTTTAGTTCCGAGGCCGCAGGGGCTTTGGTAAAACGAAGCTGCTGAGATCCGGCATTGTCTATATTGCCCGAAGGCCAATAAAGTATAGAGAAAGGATGTACTTCCCTAAATTTAATTTAAAGTATGGCTCTAGGGGTTTTCATTCTGAAGCATAATTATTTTGAAGGGTTTATATTCATGTATGAAAATCTATAATTATGGATATAATTGTAAATTAATTCTTGAATGAATATTAATGGATAATTATATGTATCTGCCAGGCAGCGGCTATTTGTGGTTCTTCCTGTTACGGCCCATTTTATGTCTCACTTTTTCTTTAAATAATAAATAATTTTTACTATTTAAACTACTTCTATTATGAAATTGTAGCTTCCACACTAGGTTCATAACGTAAAAATTAGAAGCTCCTATAAAAGCTCTGTCCATCCGTTTCTTTGTTCGTCATCTACTTCCCTCGCCAAAACGTACTTTTTACCTTTAAAAAATGTGTGTAGCAACAATAAAGTATTACTATTTCCAAAAAAAAATATATAATTTGCGCAGTATTTCAAGCGTTTACTTTACTATTTTTATAGTCTTTAACATGATTGAATGGCTTAGTGGAAGAACATTCTAAGTGACATTTAAAAAACATTAAAATTTTGTGTCAATCAACATATCACTAAATTCTTTAATGATAACAAGTTTACACTTTTTTTTTATAAAGTTTAGTGTATTTTGTACCGTTTTCAAGCAACGTTTTCAACAGATCTGAATGCAAACTGAAAAATGAAAACTTTAAAGCTCATTTGCTCGTTTTCACCTTTTCGTAAATTATCACATTCTTCCACTATGATCTTTAAATCAACAAATTAAGAAAATCATGAACCGATTCTATTCACAAAATTAAGTGGAAGACAAAAGAACTAACTCCTTCAAGTGTCATATATACCAGCCAACAATTTAATAAATCATCTTAAATAATCCTATTAGCAGCTTACACCACAAAACCTACTTTTTATTTTAATCCCGACTCTCACTCATCAGACACCAACTCCAATAAGAACCAGAGGCAACAAAAAAGTCCCTAAATCCGCCAACTGTCCCCTGCATTTTCCCTTCTCAAAATCCCTGTCCGCATTATTGCGTTTCACACCACCTGCACTCATCCTGTCCAGTGACGCATGCGTCGTGAAAAAACGCAATAAATTGAAACAAGCGACGCGATCTGTCAAAGGACCGCTTTTCAACAACATGTCCTATGGAAAGTGTCCAAGAGATCTAATGCGATTTCTTCCGCAGACTAATCCAATTACTTGGCTCTTTCAAGTTTTTTTCACCCCTCTCTATAAAGTCCTGGACTTTGTGGGTGGTTTGGAGAGCTTGGAGAAATATCGATGAGTTTGGTTTTTTAACCTGTTTTTTCAATAAAATATGAGAGATTAATCTCGGTAATTTAATAAAAAAGGGTTATTAAAATAATTATTTACTTTAAATGATAATTGTGAATTGCAATAACTTAAATATAGGCACACACAACCGTGCACTTTTAATTTTGACAAAGTGATTTTGTAAATATTCAAGAACACATAGTATAATCCACATATTATGATGGTGAAACAACATTGTAAAGTATTAAGTGAAACTTCGAACCAAGGGATACTATTTTTTGTTTATGGGAGCATTGTAATAAATGGGATACTACACACAGCTTAAAACTCTAGTGAAGTAGATTTGAAAAGAAATGTAGGAAGTGTAAATATTTCCAAACTATCATATTGAAAAATATAAAAAAATCCACTTAAGGATAACATTCAGTGAATGATGTGTTTGGTAACATTCTCTAAATACGGTCACAAATTCAAAAATATTTATTCTGTCACTAATTTTCAATGCCAAAAAGGAAAGTTTTGCAACAAACTTTACTAGAACAGGAAATAACCACCCAATAAAAATAACCTAACACCCATCAATATGGGAGGGTGGTTCTCACGAATTTGTCGGCAGGGTGTCACATCTGGTGTCGCAGGACTCCCCTTCAATTGAAGATCATCGGTGATTTCATTGAACCAGCAATTGTCATTGATTGGATCCGTTCGTCGCTCTGTGACTTGCCCGTCGTAGGTGCACAACCTAATAATGCTGTGAATAATGCTAATGGTCTGGTAATGGTGGGGAGGAAAGCCTGGTTTGCAAGTCAGAAGAGACGGAATTCGATTGAGAGTTTCAATTTGCAGAATATTTTTGGTAGCCCTCAATTATTATTTTGTTGTTTAAATATTTAGTTATTCAATGATCTGGTTGAGTGATCCGAAATGCATTTAAAACTTTCCATATTCTTTGAAAAACATAAACAATAACAATTACTCAATGAATTGAGGAATTGTAATAATATAAATTGAAGGTTATCGGTGATTATAACTTTAATTAAATATCATTGGCTATTCTATTGAAACAGTAATTGCCATTGATTGGATCCGTTTGAGTCCCTGTGACCGGCCGTTGTAGGTGCATAACATAATAATGAATTGAAAAATGCTAATGGTCTCTTAATAGTACGGAGAAAATCTTGCTTTGCAAGTCAGAAGAGATGAAATTTGATTGAGAGTTTCAGGTTACTGAAGAGTGAAGATTCTGGTGGCATTCTATGCCTGCAACTATTTTTGTCGAAAAACATTTGAAATTCAACAATGTGATTAAATAATCCGAAATGTATTCAACATTTTGTAGATTCTTTGTAAAAATTAAATTAGAACAATACCTTAATGTATTTGGTTGCGTTGTTTTTATTTAAATTGAAGATAATCGCTGATTATAATAATAATTGTTGAAGATCATCGGTGATTAATTGAACCAGCAATTATCATTGATTGGACCCGTTCGTCTCCCTGTGACTTCCTCGTTATATGTCTACAACCTAATAATGCTGTGAATAATGCTAATCATGTAATGGTGGGGAGGAATGCTTGGTTTGCAAGTCAGAGGAGCCTGAAATCGATTGAGAGTTTCGCTTTACTGAACATTTTGGTAACATCAAGAGGGTAAAATTATTTTTTTGTGTGTGAAAAAATTCATAAACTTAACAATGTGACTAAAAAATCCGAAATGCATTAAACATTTTGCAGATTCTTTGAAAATATTAAATCTTAACAATACATCAATAGCATTGAGGTTTTGTTATAATTTAAATTGCAGATCTTTGGTGATTAATCATTTCAGTTGAAGATCATCGGCTATTGTATTGTCGCATTTATAGAATTTGAGAAATTGTGGTTGGATTGATAGGATTTCCGGTTCCGCACAGTTGTAGGTACACAATCTAAAGTGAATAATGCTAATAGTCTGGCAATAAAATATCGCTTATGAAAGCTTGGTTTGCAAGTCAGAAGGCACGAAATTCGATTGAGAGTTTCAACTTACTGAAGAATTTGTTGTGTGTTGAATATGTTAGCTGATTTATTATTATTATTTTTTTTTGAAATTTGGCGATTTGATTAAATAATCCAAAATGCATTTAACATTTTAAGGAGTTTTTAAAAAATTTAAATTACAGCATTATCTAAATGTTTTAATAGCCATTTAAAGGCTCATTTAAATAAAATGTTGCACTCTTGTCAAAAAAAAAATGTGGTATTGGTTCGAAGAATACTCGAGCACGCGTTTAAATTTCCTCTGACATTATAAATTTAAAAATACTAGTCATGACATTAAGTTTCAATGACAAAAGAAAAGTGATTACGGGAAACCTCATCATAATATTGTAGCAGAGGCTTGTTACTTTTTAGGAGAGGGAGTAATGCTATATTAGAACTTGTGTAATAATTAATCAAGAATTTCTATAAAACAAAAAATCATCAAAACTAAAAAGTGTGACTAGTTACAGCCACTGAACTGAACTGAAACTCTGGAAGGAGTATCGAAACACTCGTCAAACGGGTCGGTGAAGCCCGGCAACTCTTTAAGAGCAACCCAACTTTTGCCGCCAATCCTATACTTTACCTGTTAAAATTGGCATTTTAAACCAAATTTTTAATAATCTTTTAAACAGAAAATTGATAGGTTATTGCTGTAGGAGGTTCTTTATATAATGAAGTTTCGGAAACATGTACTTTTAAAAAAATAGAATTGCAGGTACAATCTTTAAAACTTAAATTCCTTGGAGTACTATTTTTGGCAAGCGATTGGCGACATCCAATGCAAACTATCAAGTCAAGTGTCCATTGTGAACGGCGAAGTAATGCCAAATATGGCACATATTCTCCCTAAAGCTGTCGCCAAGTGACCCAAAAATAGGCTTCACCAGCTTATCATGGGATGCTTCTTCCAGAGTTTCAGTTCAGTTCAGTGGTTACAGCACAAATAAAAGTGATAGTTAATTAGACTACGTTATTAATGCAAAATTGGATCTTTAAGAATCATATTTAAATCTAAATTAATTCTTACATACAAGAAAAACAATGACTCCTTAATAATATTTTAACATCTATAAATAATAATGACAACCATATTAATGCTACTAAATTAGGCTTACTTTTAACGTGTATATTTTAAGTAACATTAAATGTTTATTGCAATGATATATTGCTAGATGATATAAAAATCTATTAAAAAAATCTCCTAATTAGGTTTGTTTGATGAACGATACATGAAATTTACATGAAACTTTTACTGTCTGTGTTCCTATTTACGACAGTGTCATATTTGACTACACAATATTGCAGACAGACACATTGTTAATTTAAAAAAAATACATTTCGGAGACAATTACAGGACAGGGTGTTAATAACGAAGTTTAAACAATGGAGTGATGAATGATGGATACCAGTTAATAACTTCCGTGACAGCTTTGATAAGTGAAGGGCAACAGAATTATAATTACAAACATAGACAAGTAAAAAGTAACGAAAAGCCCATCAATTTAATTACTTTTACACAAAAATTTCTGTCCACAGTACTTAGTGATGTTTAATTGTGGGGAGGTATTGTATTTTGAATACAATGATTATTATTTGTTTTAAATATATGCCCAATTAATAAAAAGCGCTTTGTAGATGTGTAAGACTGATTCATTTGTGTTTAAATGCTGAAGGCTTAGATGTTCCGTGTTATTTAACTTGCGGAATTGTTAAGAGTGAGTATTTTTGAATGATTGCTTGCGTACAGTGATTATGGCTGTATGCAGTTTTTAAAGTTGGAATTTAAATAGTATTTACTCCAGTAAGTAATCGTAAGTCACCACTTACAATTTCAAACACATTATGACCGTAAAAGACTACCTTGAATTTTTTTTAAGACATACAGTTTTTACTTCTTTGATGTGACAAAATGAAAAATTTTAGTTTAAGATGAACGATGAATTGAATTACAAAGCTTGTCATTGGTACACGATATTGATGTGCAGTCACCATTCTTAAATTTTTGCGTTAACATTTTAAAGGTGAAACATATTGTGATCATTGTTGTTGGCTTGAAACTGGGGATAACTCTCGGATTTTACGATACTCCACTGCATTAATAGTTCTTGACTAGTTCGTTATAAACATATTTTTGATCCATCAATTACTGTCCAGTTATTATATTTATAGCAGATTAGCTTTTCAAATTTGTTTTAGTAAATATCGATGAGAAAACAATTACATTATTCGTTAAAATTTTCGAGGTGTTTTTAAATACATATTTTTATTTTTTTCTTGGTGCGCGGTTAATTTATTCACTTTCCACTATTTTTTGAATTAAAAAAAAATCCTACGAATGTCTTCAAAAGAAAACCCCCATTTTTCCCACACAATACACTCAATTACATCCACTCCCCTCGCTACTATAAACCTCATTGTCTCAACACATCCACGCGTGCTCTACAATACGCACTTAATTACAAAAACGTCGATTCCCAGCGAAAAAGGAGTTCCAAACCAGAAAACACATCCCCCCTTAACAACAATAAAACTTAGCAAGCGAGGCTTAGGCATTAGAGTGATGAATGGTGCGCGTCAGCAATTATTAAAATAACTACCCGGGCGGCCCCGGAAAAGGAGGGGGGGGGGGACAACCACGCGACACTGGTCGGATCGATTGTATATGCTTGGATTATGATGTTGAAGAAATTGTAAGTGGTTGGTTTTTGCATGTGTTTCGGAGTGAGAGGGTGTCGTGATTATTGCAATCGAATGTATCTATACGCTTAACCCTTTCAGTCCCAATGATGTGATTTGACATCATAATTTTTCTGATCATAATTTTAAAAAAATAATAGGCCTGACATCTGTTGGGATTAATAAAAAAATATTTTCTTATAGAAAAAAAGTCTGAAAAATCGAATGATGTTTTATTGTTTTCATAAATAGCTATAGATTGATATCATAAATAGCTTTAGATTGATATCATAAATAGCTATAGATTGATATCATAAATAGCCATAGATTGATATCATAAATAGCTATAGATTTGACATCCTCATTTAGTCCAGTAAATCTGTCGTGAAAAGGGGGGGTTACCTAACAAAAGGTCAAGTAGTTCTGATTTTTGGATATGTTTTAAATATTGGAGGTTTAACTAAGAATCCAAGTTTGTGACCTTGGGGCGCCGCCGCTAGCTGCGCCCCAAGGTCAAACGTGGGTCTTTTTTTAGTTTTTGCAGATTTACTCCATGAATGGTCAGTTTTACAAAAAAGTAATAAATGTAAGAATTAAAGATAGATAAATATGCTACAATTTGAGTCCAAACTTGTGTTTTTAAGCCTAATAGTTCCTGAGATACAGCTCCTCAAAGTTAGTGTAAATTGGAAAAAAATTGCCATTTTCAAAATTTATCAATTTTTTTCTCCAAATTATTGATTTAATAGCAAGGTTATATCAGTGTAATTAATTTGTACACGTTGCCAAAGGGTAATTTAAGGTTTCGGATGCTTTTTTATGTTTATGTTTCATTTTTAAGATAAAAAAAAAGCCTTGCCACCGCGCGTGCGCCCCAAATGGAAAATTTGGATATCGCGCCTCAATGTTCAGTAAATCTGTCGTAAAAGGTTGTTACCTTACAAGGGCCAAGTAGATTTTATTTTTGGATATATTTTATGTATTGAAGGTTTAATTAAGAATTCAAGATTTTGACATTGGGGCGCCACCGCGGGTGGCGCCCCATGGTCAAACGTCGGACTTTTTTTTTTTAGTTTTTGCAAATTTATTCAAAGAAAGGCAGGTTTTACAACAAAGTAATGAATACAACAATTAAACATTAAAGAATATGCTACAATTTTAATGTAAGTTGGTTTTTTTTAACCCTGATAGTTTTGGTAAAACATCTCTTCACAATTTTGGAATTGAGAAAAATTTGAAATTTTCTCCATTTTGGCGGATTATTCCCCTGTAAAATTAATTTTATAGCGCATTTATTAAAGACTAAAAATTCTGCATGCGCAAACATAGACTAATAGTCAAGCAAATGTAATAGTAAAACAAGCATTTGAGGATGCAGACGTACTAATTGTGGAAATTGCTGTTTCATTTGCATCTCAGTATGACAACATTTTTATAGTTGGGGAGGACATTAACCTATTAGTCATTCTAATGGGATTAGCTCCAATGATACAGAACTTGTACTTTCGGAAAAGTGGAAAAAGTGGAATGCCTGATGTTATATACTCTGCATCTTCATTTGAATACAAATGCAGTGAAATGATACTTTTCATCCACGCTTTCAGTGGGTGTGATACCACTAGTGCCCTCTTCGGTCAAGGGAAAGTCAAGTTTTGCTCACTTCTTGAAAAACACCAATTTCTGGGAATGGGGATGGGAACGCACGCGATGTGGTCTATCCGTCTATCCCCCCTCAAAATGGAAAGGGATGCAGCTCCCGAATCCCTCCTTAAAATGATATCTTGCAACTGTAAAAAAGGCTGCAAGAATGCTTGCCGTCGTCGAAAAGCAGAACTTTTATGTTCCTACCTATGCAGCTATGACATGGGAGAGGCTTGTGAAAACATTGCGGATATTATTGTGCTTGACTTCTCTGAAAATAAGGAGAACGAGTCAATGTCCAATGAATTTATACATGAAGATGTGGAAGTTCTCTATTTAATTGTTTGTTTCAATTTTGTAAAACTACCCTTTTCGAGAATAAATATGAAAAAAAAAAGAATATTTTGCCGTTTTTCTGATGTGGAGCAGCCCGCGGTGGCGTCCCAAGGTCTAAACTTGGATTCTCAAAAAGACTTCCAATGCATAAAACATATCAAAAATTCGAAACTACCCGAGCCTTGTAAGGTAACCTACTTTTTTTTTACAACAGGTCTACTGAAAATTGGGGCGCGATATCCAAATTTTCCATTTGGGGCGTGCTTTTTGTATACCACCATTTTACTGGACCATGGGGCGCCACCCGCGGTGGCGCCCCAATGTCAAAATCTTGAATTCTTAATTAAACCTTCAATACATAAAATATATTCAAAAATAAAATCTACTTGGCTATTGAAAAGTCCGACGTTTGAACATGGGGCGCTACCCGCGGTGGCGCCCCGAGGTCAAAATGTTGAATTCTTAATTAAACCTGCAATACATAAAATATATTCAAAAATAAAATCTTCTTGGCCCTTGTAAGGTAACAACCTTTTACGACAGATTTACTGAACATTGAGGCGCGATATCCAAATTTTCCATTTGGGGCGCACGCGCGGTGGCAAGGCTTTTTTTATCTTAAAAATAAAACACAAACATAAAAAAGCATCCGAAACCTTAAATTACCCTTTGGTAACGTGTAAAAATTAATTACACTGATATAACCTTGCTATTAAATCAATAATTTGGAGAAAAAAATTGATAAATTTTGAAATGGCAATTTTTTTCCAATTTACACTAACTTTGAGGAGCTGTATCTCAGGAACTATTAGGCTTAAAAACACAAGTTTGGACTCAAATTGTAGCATATTTATCTATCTTTAATTCTTACTCTTATTACTTTTTTGTAAAACTGACCGTTCATGGAGTAAATCTGCAAAAACTAAAAAAAGACCCACGTTTGCCCTTGGGGCGCAGCTAGCGGCGGCGCCCCAAGGTCACAAACTTGGATTCTTAATTAAACCTCCAATATTTAAAACATATCCAAAAATCAGAACTACTTGACCTTTTGTATACCAACATGTTTTATTTTACTGGACTAATTTTAGAAATTCCCAAAATCATGATGCCAAACGGACCATTGGGAGGGACTGACAGAGTTAATATGATATGTATACATTTACGATTTCATGTGCTTATCATGATACAGCCCTTTATTTTGACAGAGTTAATATGATATGTATACATTTACGATTTCATGTGCTTATCATGATACAGCCCTTTATTTTTCCAGGGTCGATACATGAGTACTAAGCTCGTTGGGTATACCATCTTTGGAGACCAACTGGGAGAACATCTTTGAGCTAGTCTCTCGGCATAAACAATCGCTAACATTAGCACCTCAGGCCCAAAGACTGAAGAGTCGGGCACCACCTCAAGGGCCAATAGGACTGATTTCAACTCATAATGGAATATAAATTTTCTTCGAAAATTGAAAGCTCAGTAAGTAAGGCGATCGTCTTTCGTGTGTAATTCCCCGGGCATTGGCAAAATAACTACCGGCCTATAAACGACACGTGCAGATAAAAACTCCGACGAATAATACAGTTTGTTAGATATGATCCAATGTCCCAAAGCAGCATATGCTCTTAGCGTTGCTTTGGGTGCCCGATCAGTTATCGACCTAGTCATTTGACTGGGATATAAGGTGTATGGGGCTGTATTACTGGTAATGTTTTAACAGGAATGTTATCTGAATGATTCTGACGTATATACTTCTGCAATTATCACACATTAATATAATTTTCCATATGGAAAGTTTATGCATTATTTATTGTAAAGAACTATGATGCCTACGTTATGTACGCAGAGTAAGTGTTTGGTCAAAATTACACAATAGTCTTGCCCTGTTATCACTGACAATAACTAATTAAAAAATAATTGAAACTCATATTGTAACAAATTATGATCGATTCATTAAAATACATAACAGAAACAAATGACAACTGTCTCTAGGCCATACATACATCGAACTCATTCAAAACTCAAAAGCAATGGCAGAAAAGTTGTCCTGCCACAACACCAAAAGGGTTCCAATGCAATTGTCATAAATGCATAGAGTTGATTTTATTTCCGACATAGAGGGGTGGAAGTGACAAACTGGCACTGTACATATTTGAGTGACTAGAACCCTTTTTTAGTTATAGGGAGAGTGAGAGGAATTTTGCTTGGTGGGGCTTCTTTGTTTTTGGTTCGTTGCGTTTGGCGGAAAGTTAATTCCTTATTATGGGTTTCGGCAAATGAGGTTTTGTGGTTGGATTGTTTCTTGTTTGTGGTTTTGTTTGAGTTTTATGGTAATGAGGAAATGCAGTGGAAAAGGGTATTGGGATTAAGGGGTGTAATTGGATTATGAGGTTTGTATTGTTGTATATTGATTTTCTAAGTTATTATTAAAAGAGAAAATATGGAATTGAACAAACTATCCATTTGTAAAACATGAATATATTTAAATTGAGGGATTTAAAGAATTCTATTGAATCTATGATGATTAAAGTGGGCAAATATTTTCGTTTTCACATTTTCCACCCAACGGGACTACTTTTTAGCTTATCAAGCCTTTTGCTGACTGCATGCTCCCAAAAAATGAGAAATATTTTTATTGCACTATCTAGGTGACTCTCTCGCTATCAATTTTGACAATTGATTACAATGAATCGCTAAGAGTTATGTGGATGTAAAATCATGCCTAGATTTAATTTTTATGAAATAACCTAATCCAAATGGTTCCTAAAGGGATCTTTTTCATGCCACATAGTCATGTGATGTGCGTGCCGACCGATTTTTCATCCCGAAAACCTGTCGTCTCAACCGGGGCTTGAACCCTAAATTTTGGGCTTGCAATACCTCACAACCGATTGAACCGACTTATTTCAAAATATTGGAATATGTCATTGTAGATGGTAACCCAGCCGTTTTAGGTAAAAATTAAACTTTTTATCAATTAATGTATGCTTGTTTATTTTTGTTAATATTTAAAGAAAAAACATCCCATTGGTATTAACATTTATATTTCAGCAAATATTGCTTTTCAATGAAAATTTTTTTTAAAGACGGATTTTATTAACTTAAGTTGAAACTATAGTTTTACAATTTATCTACAAAATTAGGTCAATATGACATAAGTAACTGTCTTAAGTAAGTAACCAACACGATAAAGAACTCATAATTAATATTGATGTTTTCTTTGAATAAACAACAATGAACAAACTCTACAAAACCAATTATACCCCTTTTCGTCTCAATACATGTCATAATGACGCATGTTTTCCGGAGTTTATAGATATTGTATCTTTCACAGACAAAAAAAAAGTCAGAAGAGGGTGAAGAACCCCGGCCTACAACGAGTTCATTAATTTGCGATATATTCAAAAATGCGAAAGTATCCGATCGACCCTATGGCAGTCACGTGACTCCAGTCTTTCCCCCCATTTCAGACTCGGGTTTCAAAAAGGGGGGGGGGGAAGGGTAGGGAAAATCTTGTCGGGAGTTATAATAAAGGATTTTGCAAATTAGCCGCTCTTTATAAATTCAAATTACGCTCTTGGATGGATTTAAAAAAAAAATAGCAGATGAAAGAGGAATCTAGGTGGGAATGCTAATCGTATAGAAATATGTTGTTGGGGGGAATTATGTATTTTGCTTTGTTTAGAAGGGGTTAATCCTAATTATCGGGAGATAGGTGATTAAATAAATCGCCAACTGATCTCGAAATTTTTTTAAATCATATAATTATGCCTAGTTAATACTAAAAAATCTGTTTCAAACAAAAATAAACATGTAGTATAACAAACACAATAAATATTTCCTTGTTAACCATTATTTAAAGAGCTTCAGCTATGAAACTTAGCGATATAATCATTTGTTGGCGACGAATCGTTTTCTTGGCGTAAGAAACCCCAATAACTAGGATTCCGATGTTAAGAGCGAGAGGGATGAAGGAAAGTGGAAACTTTTATTGTGATATTCATTAATTAAATGAGTTGGGAGGAAAAGGTGTACGCAATTAGCATCGCTGGTTTTAGTTTTTTTTTAAAAATAATTTGGGCATTTTTAAGTGGAACCTTCTGACAACATGCTTTGTAAATGGAAGACAATTAATTTCATGTTTCTTTCTGTAACTCAATATAGTTTTGTTTCGTATAAATTAATTTTAATTAAAAAAATTTATCGGCTTTGATTAAGATAAGATCAGTGATTGGGAAAATGTAAAGATAATTAGGGAAATCGAATATTTTTATCCATACAATAAATTTTTGATAATCTCCTTTATTAGCACATATATGTCTTAGGTTAGGTTATGTCGTTTTGAATTATTATCGCATTAGAGCTACAAGAGGACTATTATTGTATGTTTTAGACCGTAAGCATTATTATATTTTAAAAATATGTAAAACCAGTGTCAAGTGATAACGGTTTTATTTTTTTACATCTTACATAAGTATTGGGACAACAGTAAATAAAAACCATACAGCACTTTTAAAATAACACTTTTTCCAGGACTCGATGGAAAAAAAAGCAATTGAAAAACTTTAAACGGAAAAAAAATGAAGGTTTCTGCATTTTTGCGTTCAAGCACAAATAATTCAACAATAACTGAGTTGTGCAATCGTTCCATTGCAGAATACATTCATTGATATCTAACAAGAAAATATTTTTCGAACTTTTTCCACGTAACAAAAAATAAATTTTTCCAGAATTCAGCATATATCCCTAATGATCCGAAAAGGAATGAATAGGAACTATTTTGCTGAATAGTAAAGTTCTTTCAAAAATTTCAAGTTATCTTTTTAAAACTTTCATCGTTTTGTAAAGAAGGATCCTTAACTGTATTATTAAATATGCTATGAGTTTCT
Organism: Hylyphantes graminicola; assembly: GCA_023701765.1. Lineage (NCBI taxonomy): Eukaryota > Metazoa > Arthropoda > Arachnida > Araneae > Linyphiidae > Hylyphantes > Hylyphantes graminicola. The sequence goes on from CM043113.1 coordinate 55,456,575, forward strand.
GGGTTTTTGATCACAGTAGGATAAAATATTTTTGTATGAATTTATAGATGGGATAAACTAATTCCGTACAAAATCAATTTTATATATTTCCTTCAAGTTACAGTATAGTATATTTGAGATTGCGTTATAAATAACATAACGAATAAATTCCAAATTTGTTAAAGGATAAAGTAAAAATCTACCGAAATAAATCTCTGCTTAGTTTTAAACAAGAAAATACTTGAATGCATAGTAAAATTCTGTGAAGAGTGGTTTTAACCCAAGCATCTACTATTACTAGATAATTTTTTTAAAGTTTATCATTTTTGTAGTTGATTATTTATCGGTCGCTTTATTAACCATACCTTAATTGTAATACTTACAATCAACTGGTTTTCTTCAAAACTTTTATGTTACGATACTACAAAACAATAGAATTTTAATTTTCCGCCAAATTAAAAACGCAGTTCTCGGAAAATTATTGTCAGAAATTGCATTTGTAATCATTATAAAATACATTTAGCCCACTTTTTTTTTTACTTAAATGTCTTTTTAAAATGGTTAGTTATTTAATATATATGTTTTAATACAATGTCACAAAATAATACAAATAAGTTCGTGGACTTGAGCACCGGCTGAGTCAATATATTTTTAGGATGGGAAAATGGGCAGCACGCATGTCATGTGATTATGTGGCATTTAAAGGATCCCTTGGCTTGGATCCTCTCGGCAAATTTAAATTACGGTAGCAAGAGCAACATACATGTTGCCAAAAATGGCTCTCAGTTTTGGGGAATATGCCGAGTCTGCAAAACGGCTTAATCTGCCAAAATATAAGCCTCATTGAAAAAAAAAATACAAACCAAATATAATAAACAAAATACTTTTTGTCTTTCCTACTAAGAGGAAGTTAAACATGATATTGAACTTGTGTGAACAGTCAGCAAAGTTACGCATCTGTAAGAGTAAAATAAAGAAGCTTGTAATAAGTAAGTTATGCTAATTTTGTCAAATAAAAACTTTTTTGTTACTTCCATCATATGACTAAGTACCTATTTTGTATTTGTAACCATTATTTTATTTCCGTTGAACACAACTCAACAAAAATAAGCTATATCCATATTCGAATACATTTAAACTTGAATTGGATATTGCCATCGTTACAAATACAAAAGCCCTTTTTAAAAAATCTGCATCGTCAGCTCATAATAAACAGTAAAGCACACCTGCTTTTCTCTGCTGGGACCCAAAAAAATAAATGGCGGATATAAATATCCACATTTCAAAAGAACAAAAAGAAGAAAACAGTTAAAAAGCGAATGTATCGTAACACCAAGACGTCAGTGGATGAAAAAGTGTTATAAGCGTGCGTATGTGATCTCGACTCTTCTTGTTCTTTTTTTCTTTTTCTTTAAACACAAAAGGAATAGTCGGAAGAATAAAAAAATGGAGATTTTGTTTGGAGAAATGTGTCGGAAAATAGCCGGAGAGGACGTAAGAATAAGATATAGAAGAAAGAATAAGTTGGTGCTATAACTTGTTATTTAGAGTGAAGTCACTTGTAAAACTCTTATGCATTGCTATGTTTGTTGTTATATAAATTACGGATAATTTTGATCTAACAAATGATTTTTTAACAATATAATAAGGATAAATTAGCCGTAATATAGATTTTTAAGATTTTTTTTTTAGTTAAACGTTTTATGTATTATTGAGTAAATTCTAAATATTTAAATCATTTGAAGTGAAATGTTTAGCCAGGGAGTGTAACCTATTGCTTTTTTTATTATAAAGGCTTTTGTTAACTTATTTTGTATGAAATATAAATGAACCGATTATTCTTTCTTAAACTATATTATAAAAGTTATTATTATATCTTGCATAAAAGTTATACAAGTAAGTAAATGTTTTATCATTTCATTATCCTACCCTGTTTATTTATTATTTTACCATCCAATATTTTCGTAAAAACTCAACAACTGTACTAAAAATAACATAAAACAATAACTTGAACAAAAAAAACCTAGTATTTTTAAAAATTCATATTTCGAATCTATAAGAACCTCTCAGACGAAGGGAAAAAAATGTTACTCGAGAAAAAGGATCCCCTTTTGCAATTGCTGTTCCTTTTTGAATATTCTGATCAGATTTCAATTTTATTTCTCCTACTTCCTGGAAGGGCCTTTTCTTGCCTTCGATGGGTTTCGGACGTGAAAGATGGTTGTGGAATGTATGGACCGACGGACAGACAGACAAACGGGATCGTGAGGTGAGTGGGAATCGGGGATATTTTTCAGCGTTGACGTGTACCGGGGGGGGGGGGGGGATGTAAATGGTGGATCAATGTTTGGATATGTGCGTAATATCGCACCGCATGCACAAAAGTGGCGCTTTTTCTATTTTCAATTGAAGTTCTGCCGTTGCTAGAACAGTTTTTGTGTGAGTATGTGATGTAGGTGTGTCAACAAGTATTAACAAAAGTAGCACATTTTGGGCAAAATTTATTATAAAATAGTATACAAAAATTACTCTATGAACTGATTATGACTGAAAGATAAAGAAACAAACAAACTTATTTATAACTTATATGAACTTTCTTCATTCTGGATGTAGTGAAAAAGTTTTGCCGCAATTGCACGATGAAAATACCTAACCTACTATTGCATACTGTTGTCATTTGGAAGCATTTACTTTAACCCACCATATGACTTTAATATATTATATAGGTGTTTGATAAAATTGGCAATTCGTCATCTACATATAAAAAACTACAGTGTTATGAGTTTTAGAATGAAAAAGTTAACTGTTTAAAAATAATTTTTTGTAGTTTACAATTAAATGGATACAAATACCCATAATTTAAAGCATCAAACTCAGTTTAAGTTTATGGCAAAATAAAACTTTTTTTAAAAATTAAAATAAATAAAAGTTAAAGTGTAAAGAGGTTAGGTAAGGTGTAAATTATAGTCGCACTAGAGCTACACGAGGGCTATTGGTGATGGGCGTCGTACTTTAGAACAACAGTCAATTTACGAGCAGAGATCTCCAGTGTAAATCTATTTTTTATTGTTTTTCCTTTAAGATAGGATCTTGAAAGATCGAAATACATATATTTTTGGATTAAAAAATAGAAAATCATGAACAAGAAAGCTAATAATGTCATGGAAACCAGATTATGTTATCAATTAACATCCTAACTATTTTAACACTTGTTTAAAGCCCAAAACTATATATTTCTAAATTGAGATGATAAGAAAATCATACGCTTTGAAGTGTAATTAAACATTCATTTAAGTTCTTTTCGAAATCGTAAATTGGATGACATTTACCAGATTATTATTTCTCAAATTGGTGGCAATATGATTAATCTGCAAATATTCAACTTCCAGCTGCGTCCTTCAAACTCTCCGAGGTTCTGACAATTATTTGCCAATGTAACCAGGTGACTATTTTCACTGTCAATCTAGTAAGTATCTGGTTCTAAAATATGTACCAGTCATCATTTGCTTCATAGTCAATCTCGTAAGTAGCCGTTTTTAAAATATGTACCAGTCAATATATTTGATTTTTGCATATTTCACAAAATTAACTAAATAAGTCAATATTACAGACACGTCACTTTCCCAATCAAAATGCGATATATTTCCACTTGTGATTGCCTATAAATATATATAACATGAAGCTTAATTACCATTCATAATTCAACCATTCTTCATTATCAAATAAGACGCCCAACGACAATCATAATCTCGATAGATAAAATATCCTGCTCGCTATCAATGAATAAACAATGTCCTCGCCACAACCGTCCTTCAGATTCTCGTTAAAACCAGTAATTAAGAGTGAAATTCTATCATCTGCCTAATTTAAGCATCCTCGGAATCCTAACTTTCCCAGAACTGCTTCATCCTGATCCTAATTTTGCTTTCAAGAGCCAGCGAGAGATTTAATATGAAACAATGTACTCCAATCGCTAAGCTGTTATCATCCGTCAATATTAGGTTGTCATGCTAAGCTCTCTGTATTAGTAACCTGGGCATTTTAGGTATTAGATCCTCGTGTTAGCATGCCAGGGGTTTTGGGTCAAAATTAGCATGAAATGTAATGGACGTACATAATTCCTTTAAATGACTCTTGTAATTTGAAGAACTCTTAACACGGTGGTTGAAAGGTTATTGTACAGAAGCCAGCAATTAAAGATAGACAGTTTTTACTTTTATCTTATCGCATCAACAAATATGTAATGAAAACCATTTTTAATCGCTGGATCAAATTATACTTTTTTTTAACAACATATAGTAAATAAATAATTACTTATTCCCACTTTTGATAACAAGACGACAAAAGCGAAAAAAATCTAATTGGAGCTTTAAAAATATATTATTTTGTTAATTTACAAAAGTCTCTTAAGAAGGTTGATTTTTATCATCCAAACCTCCTGTATATTTTACCTGAATGGTGGTAAGGTATGTTTCAACGATGAATTTTTAATTTAAAAAGCTGTATTGTTATTATCAAAAGTATTTAAGTTATAAAACACACAATATTTATTTTAAGAATAAAATTATGTTTATCTGTTAAGTATAAGTGTTTTAAAGTTTAGGTGTTAAGGGTTTTCATCTGTTATAAACACTTGTTTTGATCAATAAAATCGCAAGTAAAATATAGAATTTGTTTAAAAAATTAATTTGCGTTAATTATCACTAATTGTAAATAAAGTACATTTTAATGAACTAAAAACTTGTTGGTTTAAGTATTTACAAATATTTGTGAAGGGATAAATTTTTTGAAATAAATATTTTAAAAACAGTTTTCTAAACATTTTAAACAAGTTACGTTTAAAAACATTTTACTAAATATATCATTTAAAAAAACATAATTTTCAATTTTTAATAACATTATAAAATTTGTACAAATTGTAAAAATAAATTTATAATTTTATTCATAATTATGTTTGATAAATACCATCATAGCTAAATTAAAACAAAGTAATTAAAATCTTTTCGTTTGAAAATTCTAGAAGAGTAAAAAAAATTTGCCAACTTAATCCAGTGATGGACTTTCCCCGACCGAAAAATGCAAATGTAAAACCTCATAAAACCCAAGGTAAAAAAACCGCATAATAATCCACATATATCAACTGTGAAAAAGTCATCACATAGCCAACCCTCTCTCCCACATTTCTAAATAAATTAAAAAATTAATAAAAAAGAACGCATGGGGTCTGCCACCCTTTTTCAAGTCATATTAATGGAATACTTGATATTGCAGTACCATCAGAGGTGAGAACATTAATGTGAAACACAGGAATGTGGTCTTCGTACAAATATGTTTTTAATAAATATTTAAAACAAATATTACAATGAGTCTTGTTGATATGCAATAGTAATTAACATATATTTTAAAATTTACTCTTGATAATTTTGCTTACATTTAGGTAACTTAACATAATTTATAATCTTTTGTCGTTTCCTATGTTACAAATTAAGGTAGCATAATTTTTGGTTCGAAACTAGGTAGATTGGATTAAAGTTACCTATTTAAACAATAACATAAAATTGAGGTATTTATCTGGCTTCGAAATTTTAATTTATGAACACACTTAATTCATAATGCTAAAAAAATTGGATTTTTTTATTAGTATCAATCATGCCTTGACCAATTAATAAACCAACACAAGTTTAAAAAAAATAGAAACAGGAAATTGGTACATCAAACTAAATAAGAGCCAACAGTGAACACCCGTTTTTTAAAAAGTACTTACTATTAAAGAGTATTCTATTAAAATAACACTTTTGCATCCATAATGTGTTATATGACCCTTAAAAAGTATCCACAGGGCAATGCTATCAAAATCCCATAATCTTCATTTGAATATCAAATAGAGAAACGGAATTTTAAAATAACTATTAGGATGTCTGAAATGGAGATATTTTTACCATTTATTTAATGTTTTTGGCACTAAATGAATAAAGATTTTAAAAGTTTTATTTTTGGGAAATTTTGTTGCTCTGTATTTTTGAAAAATGAGCAATATTTTTGTTTCTAAGTATATTGAAATAAGTCTAAAGCTTAATTTTTTGCAATACAAACATTAATCAAAAATTTTCGGGAGTATTTTTTTTAGTTTTTGTTATAGAATTGAATGAAACAGGAAAAGTTTATTCTGTTTATTTACTAAAAATGACTTAGCTTTATCTTTTAAAAACTTAAATAGTCATGAAATGTGTATATAATATAAAAAACGCAACAATTAATCTTTTTAAACTACATATTTTAATTAATATTGACTGGGAACTCAAATGTATTTTAAAATCCCTATAAAATAATTCAAATATATTTTTATGTAAAACATTTTTAGTAAGGAATCAAAACTAAAATAACGTATTTATGTGCATATATTTATCATTTAAAGAAATAATGTCGAAGTAAAAAATTCCGTTATAGAATTAATAATATTTTTAACAGTACAACCAACGGTGATAGAACTATAAAAAAATGGAGTAAAATATCCTAATTTTTGCTATGATTTTTTAATAAAACGATGATATTATAGATATATAAAAATACAACGTTCAATATCCGAATAATCAAAGATAAACATTTTAATTGGAATTTAACATCCGTAAAAATCGTATCCACGGTACTTCAGCTTCAAATTAACCGTTTCCAGTTATTCAATCTAATCAGATACAGGATCCAATCAGAGCCCAATTTCCGGACAAAAACCATTCTCGCAATTCCGGAATCAATTTATATTAAATAGATTGAAAAGTAAGCATCTCCTTCCAATCTCCGAATAATCACCAATCAATCCAATGGATGCAATTTATCTTTTACAAAAGAAAATGAAACAATTTCTTGAGAAGTGAGATTCTATACCTTTTTTGAGATAAAAGAAAACAACAAGTAAAATAATAAAAAAAAAGTTTGAAATAACAAAGAATTGAGAAACAAGAGAATCTTCAAAAATGAAAAACTATTTTCAGAACGAAAATTAGCGATTTTACTGCGACTTAAAAAAAAATAATGAGATCGAAGGAAGGTAAAAAGTATCATGATAATAAAATTTTGCGTAAAAGAGGCATACACTGTAGTTACGTAAAATATAAGAATGCCTTGTTGTTCTTTATCTGTTACTAAGAACATGTAAGCAGTGCATTTTTAATCACATTTTGAAAGAAATCCAAGCTTTTACTGAAAAGGTTTGCTTTGAAGTGCATTTTTTATTAACTGGCTGCAGAAAAAAATACCATCACTAATTCACACTGCAAATAAAATTTGGTCAAAGTTAATTATGTTGTTGAAATATTATTTTTGTATTGTATCGCGCGTATTGTAAATTAAGGTAACGTCGTTAATTATTCACCATTTTTTTTAAACTCCAGGCAAACGTTGTGCTTTGTTTGTACTTGACATTTGTATTTGATGGTTCATTTAGTAAAACATTTATATTCATACCAAAAAAATAATGTATGCTAAAATGGTTAGAGATGACAGATTTTGAAAGTTTATAATACCTTAAATTATTCTGCCGTAGCGTATTTGAATTTTAGAAATACTTATACAATAAGGTATACAACCCTTAGCACTGTTGTAAGAAACACTTGCTTCTTAAGAAAATCACAGAAATAGAGAACACCTGCTCTGAAAACAGGCACTAGAAAATTTTCATTTTTATTAAAATACTTTTACTTACTTAAATCCAAATAGATAGAGTTGCCTTAAACCCGAATCAACGTTACTTCAGTTAATTTCCATGCCACAAAGGCTCTTCATTACAAATTTAATCAGTTCACCTGTAAAAAAGAAATATCAAAGATAAATTTCTTTATTGAAGTAATTAGGTAATTTAATGGTTTCATTCCACTATTCAAATAGAGAGTGAAAAAAAAAACGCTTTTATTGAACCTTCACAAGAATTCTTCCAATATACAATGGCGTCAATTACCTCTTTATGATATGGGTGATTAGTTTACATCTCAAGCGTGTGATTTTGAATTCGTTACTTAATATGAAGAGCAAAAAATAAAAAAAAAATTAAACTAAGTGAAACTCTAATGAATATTTTATGTTATCCAATAAAGACTGGAATTGGACTGTTATATTGTTATGGGCCTGTGAATTTGGCAATTATATTTTCTACTGCCTCGATTTAGATTCGTAATAAGTATCTTTCAAATGGAGCTAGTTTAATTTGGGATTTTTTAAGTTGCAGGTATTACTGAGGTATTTTCAATTAAAGTTCCTAGACGTAATTTCGATTTTTATTTTTTAATATTACTTAAGTTTACAGCAATTAATTTCTGAAATTGAGCGATACTTAAAAGTGTGGGGATGTTTATAGTAAATAATAATGATGTATAATAAAGTAAACATAACGATTGTATAGTGTTTAAAGAAACAATAACGGTGATTTCTAACGTTTTGTGCGTAAAGTTATTGAACTAAAAAAAATTCTTCTACAAAAATTGAAATTAATATTTTTAAAAAAATTATTTACCAATAACGCTTACTAGTAATAAATTCATTTATAAAATTTTATTTTTAATTTTTTATATTCGTAGCATATTGATAGGTAAACATTCAACTTTAAATTTAACAATATTTTCATTTCAGTTCCACTTTTATAGCAAATACTCTTTTCTAATTTTTTATCAACAGACAAAAAAACCCCGAATATTTGCTAATTTTGATTGCAGTTTTAAAACACTGAAAGCTTTTTGAATAGTTATTATTTGTCTTGCTCTTTGAAAACGCGGAAAATCCACCATGTTTTCCCATCAAAGTTCAACAATTTGCTTATCTTTAACTATTATTTATATCTGGTTGTCACTATAAAAGACGTCTTCTGTTCCCCATGGTGAATTCATTTTCCTCTCAATAGCTTTTTACCGTCATTATTTTCATTGGCATTATATTTTTATGAACTAATATATAAATATTTAGTATAACACTCGGTTATAGTGTCGTTAAAGGCATCGCCATGTTCTTGATGTTTTAAACGAGTAACGTTATAACAAATGTTAAATATTCAGAGTAGATTTTTATTTCTCTTTCTATGGTGCATAATATTTTTGTCGGCCTAAATTTCAAATTTTGCGACCTTTCATTAAAAATTGTAGTTATAAGCAAAATATTATACCATTAAATCATGTGGGAAATTTAAGGAACCTAACTTTTATGTCGGTATAAACGATTTGTCGTTGTAAACAAGCTTCACACATAAACCTTAAGAATCTCTGAGAATATTCCTATTTTATGGTACCACAGTAGGTCTCCAAATATCCATCAGCATAAAAAAAAAGATAAAAACGCGCATCCACAAAAGCCAATTCCATCATTTCATTCCGAAACCAAAAACCATTTCGGGACAAAACACGGTACCAGAAAAGCAATAAACACTGCCGAGGCAACGGGAGGTGTTACCAGAAACCCACCCCCTACAATACATCCATATCTTCTTTGTGGCAGGCACATAGCATACAAAACACGTGCATCTCTAAATTGGGTGCTAAACTCTACACCAAGAGGAGGACGCACAAAAAGATATTCCCTTTTTTCGTATTGTGGGGAAGGTAAGAAAGGACAAAGTCGATATCTTTCGCTTGTTATATGAGAACGAGAAAAACGAACTGTTTCATAAAACCACGTTGGCTCGGTTAATATTTCTTCACACTCGTTTTATTCAAAAATGATTGCTTTCGCGCGATATTTTTTTGTGTACGTAGACGTCAAATGTATTGTATTTTGTGCAAAAATAAATCAGTCACGCATACAAATTGGGTAATATTTATAGTGTAGAAAGAAATTTTATTCACAAGTAAAAATGCATTGCTTTTGCTTCTATAAAACTTGTAGTTTCATTTTTTGTGTTGCATCGTATTTTTTTTAAAAAATACCTTCAAAGTAGAATTAATACACAACTAAATGTTAAGAAAAAAAAATAAAAAAAAATTACTTAGCGCTTCTATATTTTTGCGTTGTAAAAATATAATAATTATAAGTGCATAACTAAGTATGTGTACTTAACTTCAAACATCACAGTTATATTTAAAAAAAAAATCGTTAAAATTCAAAATTCAAGTTAGCACCTCTTCGGAGGCTCTGACAACAATCTTCTGTGGATACGACAACAAAGTGCAAAATAACGCGCAAAATACGAGTGCAAAATAACTGTTTTCGAAAAGAAAGCCAGAATTTCATCCTACCATCCCATCACATAGGTAGAAGAATAATAACAACACGGTCCCCGTAACAAGTCTGAAAGCTAGCGAAAAGAAACATGATAGAGTGGGCCTGCTTCCTGAAACGCCATATCCATGAATAATACTTCCGGAGCCAAGTCAGCGTATGAGATCTGGACTAGTAAATAAAGGCAAAGAAGTTGCCTATAAATCCTCTGCAAGTGAAATGGCGCTAGAACAGCTCCTGTTGAGTGGAGTTGAGTTGTGCAGTAGCTGCGTTCTTGCTACAGTATCGTGTTCTTTTTTTAGGATATTTTTAGATTGGAGATTGAACCGATACATGGTCGAAATTCATTTTTGTTCGTCAATGAAACCAAAAACTTGAATGTAATTGGATAAGACAACAACAAATTATTTGAAATTTAGCCAGCTTAAGTTTGCTTAAGGGATCTGTTGTATATGAACATATGTAAGAATTATATAATCCAATTAAAAGCATTACCAAAGATTTGCAAAAATTTTATTATTACATACGTTAGTTAATTAGTTTTATCGTGTAATTCGTGATGATCAATTTTTCTAAACCTATTAATAAACAGTGTTTAAACAAAATTGACAATTTTTCTATGCTGTTAAGTCTTTTAATTTAAGAAATAAAATTATGTCGACATATTTTTAATTTAACGTACTATACACTGTGTTTTGACATTTCACGGAAACAATTTAAATAATTTCTTAATAAAATAATATTTTATTTGTGAATTAATTATCTCTTTACTCATTGGATTTTCGTTTAATTGTTTAGATCATCCAAATATTAATTTAAAGCAATTATTTACATAAAGCTTAATGGAAACATTGTTAATCTAAAAACAAAATTACACACAAATAAAAAAAATTACCTAAGCAACCCTCAATAACGTAATTTATTTAGACATATTAAATGCAAAACCTTGAGTTGTTTAATTTACGTTTTAAAAAGAAATAGAAAATACTTGTAGCAGTTAATCTCATTAAAATTCTCAATGGAATTAATTTTGCCAACTTAATTGGAAAATAGATTATGATTCGCATATATTTATTAGAGATTCGCAAGTATTTTTAAGAAATAAGTTCCATAAAATAAATAAAACATTACATTGATATTAATTTGCTCTTAAGATGAATTTTAATTAAGGTTATTTGGTTATTTATTTTAATTTATTTTAGTTAATTATTTATGAAGACATGATTGCAATAAATATATTGTGTTAAGCTAATGGAGGTATTTAAGTATTAATTGTTAAATTCAAAATTTCATTTTTGTAATAATGTGGTTTAATCCTCAGTTATTGCTATTAAATCAGTTAGTAATTATTTAATTTCAGTTATTAAATTGTAAGTGAAGTATCTTAGCTGAATTTTTTTTACCAATTGTCACTGTTTGACACTTAATGATTTTAAATGATCAATTAATGATTTTAAAGTTTATAAAAATTTACAATTTTCCAAAAGTACCTATGCCGTGTAAGTACAGCGGGTTTTTTTTTTTAACATACCACATAATCATATGACATGCACGTTGATTAACATACCAGCTTATAACTCTGTAGACTCTGCAAAGGCTCGAACTCGCAAGTGGGTTTTAATTAAGATCACTAAACTTCAAAATATTATTGTTTTTAATTGTATTAGATTAAGGACGAAACTGCCATCAACTCTCTCAATCAAACACCACCATCAAATGAGCTGGAGAGCACCAAAAATTTGAAAACAAAGGAGTAGGTAAATATATATTCCGGTTTGTGTGCTTGATCAGATACCCGTTTATAAAGCCTTCGTCAAGAAAATTTCAGTCTTAGTCAACACAATTCAAGAAAAAAAAATAATGTCACTAAGAAAGGAATAATACCCCAAGGCGAAGGTGGGAATCAAACCCGCATCCGGTACACCGTGCAGATTGCACTCTTAAATCAAAAGAGTGAAATCCATTCCAGTTGGAGAAGTGCATTTTCGACATTGGAAAGGAGTGAATATTAACTCAGACTGAGTTAAAATCACTTGTTTGGAGTGATCTTGTTGGTGGTTTAACACACAAAGGATCCACTCCTTTCGGAGAAGTGCATTTTCAAGATTGGAGGAGTGAAAATTACTCAGATTGAGTTAAATTCGCTCGTTTGTTTTAAGATATGCATGGTGTAACTGGTGTAGCGTTCCAAACCACTCGGCCATCCGGGCCCCAAAACAAAGAAATCAGGAAAGAAGGACTAGGCGAAGAAGACGGATCTCAGTGGGAATAAGGGATCTCCGGAGAACTAAAATCAGGTTCCTTCAACAAATAGCAATTAACGCGAAAAGATACCTAAGGCAAACGTAAAATTGTATAAGGCTGGGAAACTAGTTAATCAATCACTTCTCAATTTTTTTTGTCGTGTTTATGATGTTGCCGAAATGTGAATGTAAAGTTAAATGAAACCACGTGTTTTGATAACCGCACCTGCAATTTTTTTTTGATATTATTGTCATAAAGATCTATTAATGATTACAAAACTCCAATGTCTCTCGAATTTGCCCTCATTGCCCAATGTCGGACATTTAAAAATATAGTTTTGGGTAATCTGCGTATATGGGGGCAGTTGTCACAGTTTCTATACACATTCCTATCCTCTTTGTCTATTTTCATGCCTCTGTGACTCAAAATTGTTGAGATGGGTTAAAATAAACAAAATATTATTTTAAACTTTCAAAGATATGTGCACAGGGGAAGTACGACGTAATACTCTGTCAAAAACAGGAAACCGTCACTGTTTTTGTTATAATGTAGTTTGAAGAAATAATCCTAAAAAATAACCTTTATAGAATTAGACAGCCTCTTCCATTATTTATGCAGCAATTTTCAAAAAAAAAAAAAAAAACCAATAAATGTATGAATAATAATTTTCAGTTGATCTTCTAATATAGATTTTTTTAGTTAAAAACAATTAAAAAATCATTTCTTAATAAATCAAATTTTGAATTTTTAGACTAATACTTCAATTTAAAATTCATACCAAGAAAAAAAACATGCATTTTTGCCCATTTTCAGGTCGCTCAGAAGGTTAATGGACAATACATTTACTCGGGCAACCATTTACTATAAAAATGCAATAACCATAACACAGAGTCTCTCGCACAACCTAAGTCCCAACTCTTTCTGCAATATTTCTATTTTAAGTCGAAACTTTTTCTTTTAAACGCTGAAAAAAATCATTCGCACTATTTATTGTATGAAATCTTTTCTAGCGTTCAGATCAACCTTTCTCCGAACTTGAGGTGTTTTTCGCTCGATTAATTTTATGAAGAGGCATTTTTTGTAAAGAGTTCCCTGTGTTTCAGTGAAAATGAGGGCAGAGGAACTTTTCGGGCTTTCTTTGATTTTATTCTGGAGGAAGGAAAGGGAGAAATAAGTTGAATCCTTTCAACCAGAAAAGTCATAAAAAATGTATTGCAACCGAGACAAATAAATAATAAATTAAAATAAAAAAAAAGTAATTTAATAAAAAAAATATTGCCTGTTTTAAGTATATGTGTGTTTGTATTTAATATTTTACAAACAATCATTGTAATAAAATTCTGGTCTTTCATTATTTATTTTGTACCTACCTTCAACTAAGTGCTTTGCAGTTTCTGAAAAAAATATATGAACTTTTTTACACTCTGCTGATGTCCCTAGAATGTACTGAAAGCTCTTTTTCAAAAATCAAACAAAGACTATTTGATTTGAAAATTTTTATAAAAGTGTTTGATTGGATTCTTGAGTCTTTTTATTTAGAATTGATTGTTTGAATAAAACTTTGTATTCAGAATGATTATTAAAATTTCTGCTGCTAATTTAAATTTCAATTCTTTTAATGAACACTCTGCATAAAACCTTTAATTTTTTTAAAGCTTGAAGACATATTTTAAACTGAAACACTAAAAACATTATCATGCTGATTTCTAAATTATTGATATTATTATTATCATAATAAATTAAATATCTATCATTACTTCAATATTTGTTCTCAAGGTGCAATTTATTATGAAATATCTTTTTCGATATGCGGACCATTTGAAAACAAATATATATTTTAAAATCGTTCTCGAAATTTCCTGTTTTTCCCAAACTCCAAGGAAAAGCTTCTAAACTCAGTTCAAACACAGCAAACAATCCCTGAACAGAGTCGATCCCAGCTTGAGTACACACGATATACATCCTCTTAATACCTTGAGCAAACTTTAATTTCCTATTCTTTCAGGAACCATCAAATGTCGATTTTCGGAAGTTTTGACGCTGTACACGTTTTCATTAAACTTTGCAGGATAGTTATGTCTGAACTTCCTAAACCTAACATAAACTTGGAAGAAACAAAGTTTGAAATTAAGAAATACATTTCAAATAAATTGGCGTAGCTTCATTTTTATAGATAGTTGTAATTTTTTCATAATCTTTTTGCTTCACAGCAATTTTCCAGGCATATTTGAAGTTTAGTAAACTTACACCAGAAATGGTGTAAAGTTATACGGAAAAATCATAATGTGGAACTGCTTTTTTTACAGTCAAGTAAAATTGTGCAAGATGATAAATTTGTGAGCTGCACACACGAGCAACGATATTCTATTAAGTTTTAATTTATTCCTGCTATCTTATACTAAGGCTGTTCTTTCAACTGAATGCTAAATAAAAATAAATTCCCTCTCGGGCCTCGATTGGTAAAGAAATGTAACGTGAAAAAACAAAGCACAGATTAAAGGATTACATGAATGATATCTGGAAAAAGTACGCCATTTGCAGCAAGCTTATTGGCTACAATGTACATATCTAAAGGATTTGTATGAATAAGTGATAGTACACTTGTACGTCTATGTATGACTCAAAAAGCACCCATTGATTGATGAGAAACACTCTGAAAACATTAATTTACCCTTTCTACGAATTTGAACCCTGGCTAATCAACTAAGCCAAAACAAATTCTTCCATTTGACCCTTTACTGAGTGCCCTCAAGAGTCAAGACATGCGCGCGCACGGTCACGTGACATGGATAGAATAAACGAAGTGAAGCGAACGGAGGGTCCGCTGATGACGTCCCTCCAAGCGAAAAATTGTTATTGTCCACATGGGTTGAGGGGATGGCCCTAAATCATTGCGCTTTATTTGCAGTTCGGCTGTTTGCTGTGCAGTGTGTGCCTCATCTTAGGTGGGAAATGAGCTGGAAAGAGGATGCGGATATCATATTGGTTCTGTTCGCGGCAAAGTGACGTATCGGCAGAAAACAAAATAACGCAGGAGAATATCGTCTGAAGTTTTATGTTTTCTTTTGTGAAAAAGCGACTGATCTTCTATTTATACAATATTGTTTAATTTTTTTTTTAGAAAAATCCGTCACCAACTAATACTACTATTCTTCGTGGGAGTTCAGTATAGCGACATTTTTTCGTTGATGGTTGTAAAATGTAAAAAGAATGGTTGGTATTTGTTGATTGCATAGCTTCTTTATTGTACTGCAGGAAATATTAAAACTTATTTGGATAATGAGCTAGCTTGTCTTCTACATTTAAACCAATATATATTATTAACTTTCGAAAATGAAAATAAAATGAAAAATAATTTTACTTAGCGTTTGCTGCATTTTTTATCAAAATGTTCACCAAATGCAAGATTTTAAACTCTGATATTTAAGCGTTTTTATTATAAATCTTATGACTCTTCTCTCCGAAACTGTGAAATCACTAAAGAATAATAATGAAGAACACAATTTTTTTTCATCAAAATGTTTCCAAAATTTATCATTAAGCAGTGTTTTATTTACATATAAGATGATTTATCTTATAAGTAATCAGCACTCAGCAACTCTGCACTCATAGCATAAGTTTAAAACAGTTTTTATACATGATTACGCACAAGCAAAGTCCATTATACTCCATAATTTTCCTTAAAAGAGATACAACTATGATTTACCCAACAGTTAAAAAGACCAAAGCAACTAAAATTACTCAAATATCCAAGCGAAATCCAACGATAAAAGCATTCATCATCTTAGGGCACACTGCGCCCCAGAACAGTGATTAATATGAATTCCCAGGCATATTAAACCGCCTCGCTATTCTGGGCGGTCAGTCTAAAACACAAAAGAAATCAAAATGAACAATAAAAAAAACAAGGCTGAATTGTATTTATTTTCGGTTTCCATTAGGTAAAAGATGTGAATAAAAGAAATCCATGGTTCTTTTTACCCGTTTATTGACTTAAATGGAAGTGCGTTCCTTCATTCGCAACAATCTGTTCTTGAAGCAGTTTTTAATCGTTCCCTAGTAGTTTTTCAAGAATTATATATTTTCTAAGACACGTGTAATTTCCGTTGCAAGTGTGTAAGAAATTTTATTTAAGTTCAGGTGGCTTGTACATGTTGAAAGGATGAAGAACAGAACTACCCGAAGACTCATGAAAGAAACCCCTAGCGGATTAAGACCTAGAGGAAGACCAAGAATTCGATGGAAGGACCTAGTGGAAGAAGATCTTAAGACTTGGGGAATTACCAATTGGAAGCAAAATTCGTCGTACAGAGTTGAATGGAGAAAAATCTTAAAGGAGGCCATAGCCCTTCAGGAGCTGTAGCGCCAATGATGATGATGAAGGAAATGTTCGTTTCTTTAAGTTACGTAATGGGACAAGTTAAGTTTTCCATGTAGAGTGCTATTTATTACAGCTATTGTCAATTTGTATATTTGCTTTTTCATAGCTTTTTGAAAACTACAAGGTAATTTTAACGGCATATTTTTCTAAAAAGAACAAAGTTTTCTAAAAGTATGTAGAAGTGCTCTTAATGGCTGCAATGTTAAGTTTTTACATGATGACAGGCGTCGATAAATAGGTTAAGAATGTTTTTTTTTAACGTACAAATATTTATTTTATTGGTTTCAAGTTTTTTTCAAAGATTCAGTGTATAAACTAAACAAAAATTTAATTATTTACTACAAACCTAAACTTCGCTCTTTACTTTCACCCCCTCGGAGGGACACATAAACGCATCACCTGATGGTCAGATTTTCCAGTAACACACAGTCTTTAAAAGTTTATACATTTTCAGCCGGTCCACTGGCACAATGGTTAGTGTACTAGCCTTTGGAGCTACTGGGCACGGGTTCGAATCCCGGTAAAGGCTTGGAAGTTTGTGCTTGTCAATAAATGTTGTTATTGGTCTATGTGTTTGTGTCGTCCTTCTTTGCGTGTCTCTTGTGACTGTCTCTTCTGGCGAGCTGGGTATGGGCTATAAAGCCTACACTATAGGGCGCATTCACTGTTATTTGTCATTATACATTTTAATAATTTTAATCCAGTTCAAAATCGGAAAAGTGTAGGCATTATTTATAATCATCTGCAACACAAATACTTGAAAAAAAAAGTAAAAAAAAAATTGTCAACAAAAAATTTACATTTTATTTTCTTGCATTTAAACTAAGTTTACACTCCAGCCTACTTGCTTAGCCCTCAAAAGGTTAAGAAACTCCAAATACGTAACAAATGGTATTAGGAAGCAACGCATTTCCATTTGAGCCCCTGCAAACCGTAGTCGCCGCCCCGTTGCGAAGAGATGGATGAAGTGCAAAGACTACATTTTAAAAAGCGAATGGTATAGGAGTGACAACGGACGGCTAATGCAGAAGATATATTTGTTTCTTTTATTTTGAAATATAGTGGAGATGTGTGTTTGGGGTTGTTCGGGAAATGGAAGGGAATGCTTAGTTTAAAAGGGACATTTATAAAGTTGTGCATCTTTTTTTTGTTTGTTTAGTGATGGTAAAGATAATAGATGCCGTCGCCTCTTTTGTTTCAGTTTGATGATGAAAGAATTGTTTGGTTTGTGATTGTCTTTTCATAAAAATCATTCATC
Organism: Hylyphantes graminicola; assembly: GCA_023701765.1. Lineage (NCBI taxonomy): Eukaryota > Metazoa > Arthropoda > Arachnida > Araneae > Linyphiidae > Hylyphantes > Hylyphantes graminicola. The sequence continues at coordinate 55,474,631 of CM043113.1, forward strand.
TTGCATTAAGGAATTCGTGTTTTTTCTGACTTTTTCTTCAATTCGTTCATTATCGTGCATTTACTGATAATGGGACTTTTTTTTAATATTGAAGTAGCTTTACAGAAACATCACTTTTCACAAGCAGTGAAATTTGTGAGAATTCCATTTTTTTTAGGTTACGTAATTTTTGTCTTCTTAGTACTGCATAAAATGAGATGTTAAGTGAGCGCAGTTATTTTTGAGATTTTAAGACTCAATTAAAAGTAATAGAGTTATTTAAATGTAGCAACACATTTATAAAATCAGCAAATACTTTTAAAATTCGGTGCATTCTATTTAAACTTTAGAATGTTGTGGTGGCAATTTATCATTTCATTTGAAAATACATATGCTGAAGAAGATTTTATTGTCCTTCAACCAGAATAGTATCCCGTTATATAGTATCTCATTGTCTAGTATCTCGTTATTATATTCCCTGACTACACATTGATTGGTTTTGGCTTTTGAAATTGTAAATGACTTAATAAAGAAACGCGATTAATATTCGAAGGCCTTTTTTTATCAGAAGTTGAAAATATAGGCTATGATAAAAAAAATCTTTGATTTGTAACTATAGTACGCTGTTATAATGTGAAGCAACATTATTTCTTTTTTACTGATTTACACTTTAATAAAAAAAAATCATATATTGATTTAATAACAATATTGTTCGATTAGAATATTTACTAATATTCTGATAATAAAACTTTACTACCTTATTTAAGTTTAATCGCATCATAAGATACAAATATTTAACGCAATTATTATACAAGTCACTACAATTACGAAATTGAAGTGCTTTTTATCTTGCATTGATTTTACTTTAATTACGATTTTTATCCCCAAATGTGTTCATTGTCACTAAATTTAATGCGCGCTTTAATTCTGAAAAAGGCGCCAATGAAACGAATTATCCGCGCAATCTTCGAAATTACCCGCATTAAAATACAGAAAATGGAGATTTCGAAGCACAATGGGTACTAAAAATAAGCTCATTATTATTTTTCCCCCTCTTCCATTCTCCGATAAGGCCACTCGGAGTTTTATCCTGACGATACCACCAGGCTTTGGCGTTCAGGGTTGCCATATTTAAATCGGAAATCGAGCCAATTTATTTTGTTTTGTTTCAAAACTTTAAATTAAGTGTGTACCCACCTTCCCCAGCCATCCAAATCTTCGTGTAACGTGTTATTTGTTGTATTTATTTTAATTTTTACTTGTAGAGCGAACACAATTTTGAGTTCAAAGGAAATAAGTTTTTGCTGTCCTTTTAATAGGATTGACAGCTGGAAGACGATATGAAATGGTGTAAGAAAATTAAAATTTTAAAATCTGTAAAATAAAAATGTCTAGACATAATGTAAAATGTAAAGGGAGACAGTCATGAGACAATTTAAGTTAATTTTTGAGGAAAGAAAGCATGAGTGATCTAATGAAGTATTATAAAAAATATTATTCAGCAAATAAAATTTTCATGGCCAGATTGGTACATGTGTTTACTTTGGAAAGGTTTTGACGTACTTTTCTTTTCTGAATATAAAATTATTGGTAGTAATAATTATACTTCAAAAACGCCTAATTTCTAACTGTTTCAGTGTTACTATCTATCAAAATAACATTCCTCAATGAGTTCTCCCCTTAAATTCAATATTATTGTAAAAAGTGCTTTTTGAAACAATATATTTAATAAAATTACTCAATTATCACTCAAAATTATGTAACTGCATCATATTATATCGAACTACACAATAAATGGCGCTTGTGCATGTAAGCCTAATAGCAGAAGCGTCATTTTAACACTATGTAACGTCTTTGTGCAATCGGAACTATTCCAACGAATTATGTTATGTATTTTTTAATATTTGATGTTGAATGTACATTGTACAAATATTAAATTATAAATGAAATAAATATGAACTTATAACAAAGTAAACAATAAGGTTAACATAATTTTAAACTAAATATAAACCAAAAAGACATTAAATGTTTTTTTTTTAATTTGAATTCATATTGGTTGTTCAAGTAATCGTTTGGAATACTAATACGTAGATAATGAGAAAGGAGCCAATGTGCGCACTAAAGAACCAATGTGCTTACCCCGGGATAGCTTTGAATTTCGAACTGAAGAGGGGAAATAGGAAAAAATTCAATTTAATATCATTCCCTCTCTTCTATGTTTTATCTTGAAAATTCAAAAACCTGCCGACTGCATCAAAAAAGCAGGGGGAAAAGTATGAAGTACAGTTCACAAAAAAGTAAAATTAAAAGTAGTATCTTTGAATTTTAATGTGTTCGATAGAGCAGGAAACAGTACTAATGGCAAGATGATTCATCAAGTGCTAGGGCGGCGCATTTGTTAAAGTCAGAAATGACGTTAGTATCGTAGATTTGTTCTCAGATTATCTCTTATGGTAATTTTTGGGTTATAAATATGACAAATATGATGGATGGCTGAGGTTTGATAGAAGTTTTGAATGTCACGTAAATGTCAGGGAAAGTATCAAGTGTTTTAGGTTGTTTAAGTAGACTTAGTTAACAGCTCACGAACATGTATTAATTTGTTAATGGGATATTGGTGAAATAAACTAACTAATAGCTTAAACTAAATACGTTTCAAAATTACTGCTTTTTAAAAGCAATATTCTATTCACATACGAGACTAAATGTTTAGCTGATAACATTCATTTGCATTGCACTACGTACGTCATACTTTTGATATCTTAGATGGTTGTAGGCTTAGCATTATAAGCGGAAATGTAAAATAACTAATGGAATTAAATGTCTAGACGTAATTACTTCAGCATACAAATAAGTAGAAATAATTAATTTTATTATAGTAAAAGCTTTCGGTAAAATTGTTACGATGAAATAAGCAATCTCAATCATCGCGAAAGAGGAACAGAAACACAAAACATCAAGCTATTTATGCTAAATAGTATGTATTTTGATCGGCAAAAAATATGCAACATTGCATTTTTCCATCGATAATTAAAAAAAACACACATACCAACTATTTTTTTAAATCTGTTCTTATCAATATTAATAACAATATTACATATACATATATAAGCACCGATTTTTTCCCCAAGGGGGCTTCTTTATTGGAGGCTAAGCTTTTGCAGACACGGCATGTACCCAAGAACTGGATAGCTATTTTTTTGTTACACTATCCTGGCGACTCTTGCTATCAATATTGGCACTCAGAATTACAATGAATCGAAACCCTCTGTAGATGTTAAAGTATGCCGTGATTTTTTAATGAAAATTCTTCCATTTTGCAATGTATATCAAAGGTTCTACTTTTTTAATATAATACTTAATATATTAAGATTGAAAAAAGTCACTTCATGCTTTTCAAACCTTTTCAACACATTTCCAATCCTTTAATGAACGCAAAACCATAACACTCCTCACATTTCTGACATGTACATAGAAAAACGACACTTCTACTATTGAGTTAATACTTCAGAGGCGTCACATTTCCCCTACAATGCGATATGACGTCAAGTCAGTTGCATTCCCACATAAACTCCTAACACGCAAATCTCGTAAGACGTCAGCCACTGTTCAAAATGAAAGCCCACATTGTGTCGAACGGCTTTATTTGTCGACAATGAATTGTTCAACTGTCTCTTTTGAGATACATTTTCTTGGATGCCATTTCTCAGAGCTCTTTTGTGGTGAAATGGCCGGAGTAGGCGGGTCACGTAACCATCCCGGCACGTTATTGTCGTTTGCATGAATTGCTACGTGAAAAGGGGTCGAGCTAGCATATTAGAGAGATCCGTGATTTGGGTGTGTTAAGGCTTTCCGACACATCGAGAGTCAAAAGGCTTCTGGCTTCTGGGAGTGGGAGGTACTCTTAAATTAACTTTAAATGAAGTTCCCTTTAATATTTGCTTACCGTCAATTTTCTCATTTATCTTGATTTCTATACACGTTTTCTAGGATCTATCAACTTTTACAAATAATAATGAAAAACATTTCAGTTTTTTAAAAAAAACTAAATAAATTTTTAAGGATGAAGGCTAATTACGGAATGCATGCATAAAAATTTCGTTTCGAATAACAATAAGTTTCCTTTAGGTATAATGTATCAATGAAAGTCTTAAATATTTTTAATGGTTAATTATGTGAAATAGATACTTTAATTTTAAGTTACATATATATGTGAAACATATCTATTAATCAATTAATAAATTGATGCGGCATTTTGGCTGCATTAACTGTAACTTTTCCATACATGTAATTCAATAGAAACACAATATTCTACATGATGATTGAAAAATGTTATATTTTCTTGTGATGCGTTCCTTCTTATCATACATACTGCTAAATATTTTAACTACTTTTCATTATAACCGTAGCTGCAACGGTTGTGTAGTGAAATATTTCCTCATATTTTCGGTATTTGGTTGCACCATTTCTCATGCTTTTCCTACCAAAATCAAAAACCTGATTCCAACTGAATACCAAATATCTAGTACCATACAGACGATGCAGCTGCTAGAAATCATTATTTTGGTTTAACCAAGCACAGAAATTTATACAGTAAAATGCTCTTTTTTCATTTAACCTTACATTTATTTCATAAAACTACCTTAGTTAAAACTATAACATGCATCTTTCATACGATAAACCCAAAAGCAATAGGTAATATTACACCCGTCAATAACTTCGCACACACTCTATTGTTGCTGGTTCAGCGATTTCTCAATCCATCGCCAAATCCATGCCTAATGAGATTATTCAAATGTCTGTCCAAACGCCTAAATTAGTGATTCGGCCACATCGATCGAAGAAAAGCTATTCCCATTGAATGCACCTACCCTTTGAATTAGGGATTTTCAAGTCATGGAAGGTGCCATGACTCAATTTGAATGGTAAAATTGTACTTGGTGTCCTAGGTGGAGTGCATAATAAACATAGAACTGGCTATGGAAATTTGAGGCCATGGCTGGGAACGATGGTCAGTGTGACGTTAAATTATATTTTGCGAGAATTGAAAATTTTAGGTGGTATTTTGCTGTGTGTTAAGCTTTATTATGTAATAGTTTATTTTTCTAAAATACAAGTATTAAGATGTCTTATGAGTGCTAATATTTATTTATATTGGTTGAATACAGAATGCAATATTCTTAAATGTAAACACAAGAACTGTTCATACAAGTTCAGGTTTAGCAGTTATGCTTGAAACTTTTATGAATAATTATTAATTTTAAAATTAGCCATACATTTTATCGAAATACCCCAAAATATATTACACGGACGTAGAATAATCATTCCTAGTAAATGAATATTACAATACCGTAATCTGTCCTCAAAATCAATTTATGTTTTGTTGCTTGTTTAAGTTTTTGCTAACACCAACATAAAACCTAAAAAAAAAACCAATATGTTTTAAAAGGCTTACTTTAAATGTAAAACTCGAAATACTATTTCGGCTTCAATTTATGCGGGGTTGCTATGCTCGATATAAAGCCTGACATTGAAACAGTACTACTATATACCTGAAAGTACCAATGCGAGAACAAAATTACTTAATAACCCATAAAACAGGGGAAAATATTGAAATTTACGACTCCCTCCAGATTTCTCCAAACCTATCTATCCCCTTCCATTTAATTTGCTACACATGGATAAGATGGATACTTCAGAGCAAATTTATTTAAGGGGCGATTCCAAACCCTCTTATCGAAGAAAGGCGTCAAGAGATCCAAAGAAAACAGAATCTATATATTCCGCCCTAAATCCCTTAAGCAATCTCAAGCGCTAAATAAAACTCTTTAGCGGTCTCCAAGAAAATGGCGACAATTGCTTTTACGGTATCATTGGATAAACATCAGTTACAGAGCTGGCGGTCCCTCTAGGGACTTTTCTGTACGAAAAGGGGTTATGCAATTAAGGGTAGTTGGTTTGCCCGAAGCCGTATGTGGCAGAGAAGGGTTTGGAGCTGTATTAAGAAATTTATCTTGAAAAGTGTCACATACGGATTTGAGAGGTTTTTAAAAAGGAATCTGATTTGGGGACCATACTTTTGCAATAAAATCATTATTCGCTTCAAAATATGTTCTTAAAAGGATTTCGACGTACTTATTTATAAATGATAGAGCCGATAACATACACATAAGAACTTAACAAGTGCAATTCAATTCGACTTCTAAAATAAAAGGTTTATATTTGCATGTGTTTTATGTGTCTCGTACCCCTCTTACAAATTGCTAGTTAGTGTGAAAAATTAAATCTCTGATGTCGAGCATTAGATATAAAAATATGTTTAAATTACCTATACATAATTCAAATTCATATAAACCATCGTGTTTGGTATTCATACGACAGATTAATAACTTAATGCACATGTTCAATGAGTCTATACATAAATATACACATTAGTACTTATCACATATAGTGCAGTTCCATTTCCTAAATAAAAGGTTTACATTTGCACTTGTTTTATATGTCTTGTACTCTTTTTACAAACTGATTGGTTAATGTAAACGAAAAATAAAAAGCTCTCATGAAGACCATTAGAAGAAAGCTTTTATGTTTAAATAACATATATAAATTTCAAATTTGTGAAAGCCATACTGTAAATGTATTCATGCAACCGATTAATTCGCAAATGCATATGTTTCATAAGTCATATTCGAATTGACATGGAATAGTAGAAATAGAAATTAAGAAAATATGCACTGCAAAACTTAACACGCATAAAGTATAATTAGATTTCCAAAATAAAAGGTTTACATTTGCACTTGTTTTATAAATCTTGTACAATTTTACAAGCTGATTGGTGAATGCAAATAAAAATATAATGGAAAACGAAAAGCTCTTATGTAAATTAGTTGATACAATGTTGCATTTTTAAACTATATACATAAAAATTCAAATTTTTGTGAGCCATGGTGTTTATAGGACAGATCAATTGACAAATGCACACATTTCATGGGTCATATTCAAATCGACAAGTAATAAATCTATGCAGCAGAACCTAACGCGTATAATGCAATTCGATTTTCAAAGTAAAAGGATTTATATTTGCACATGTTTTATAGTTCTGGAACCAATATCATAAACTGATAAGTTAATGCAAACGAAAATGTAGTGTAAAATAAAAAAGCTATTAAGAAGAGAATTACATGAAAGGCTTTTTGTTTAAACTACGTATACAAAATTTTAATTTGGGCAAGCCACAGTTTTATACATGTGTCCGTGCTTTATAAGTATTGTACACCATTTACAAACTGATTGTTCAATGTAAATGAAAATGTAATGAAATATAAAAAGCTCTTAAAACTTTTCATCTAATGTTCTGCTTATGTCCATATTACATATTTTAAAATTCAAATTAGTGTAAGCCCATAGTTTCGCTCTAAACATGGAACAGATTAATTGACAAATGCATGCATTTCATAAGTCATATTCAAATCGAGACATGCAATTTCTGAAATCGATATTATATTAATGCAAATTTAACTTGATTATTGTAGTAATATAGATTGTAATGTGTGCATAATGGCGGTTGCAAACAATCATTAGAACACTGAGTAGTTTTGATTGCATCATGTATAAATGCATTCGAAATTCTAACTTAGCTAGTATTGTATAACGGTTCACATATTCTAATATACTATTAGTTGAGGTAACTTAATTCAAGCAATGATGTGCCTATCTTATAATTTTGAGACATTTAATGTTCTTAAATTTGTTTAGAAAATAAAATTTGTTCTATTTTCTTCAAATTACATGTTAAAAGGTACCAAGCCAATCATTTTGACAACTGTTTAGCTTTCAATAAAGTGCAGATTAGTACACAATCAAATTGCTTGTCAACCAAAGTTACTCTACCACAAACTTTTTTAAATAAACTACCACGAGTTTCTAACATCACGCCCAATAGGTTTAACAACATTTTGAATAATCTGAATTGAAAGTGTATTTCTAATTTTAAAGAGTACAATTAAAAAGATATGAAAAGTTATTTATTCGAAACCTGTCATTTAACACCTTATTACAACTACATACATATACACCCTGAATATCTAATTAGATATATTGTTCTAAGACTTAATTGAGCTTTATTCACAAAATTAGAAATCATCTTTAAGTCATCCCTCCACCAAGCCATTTAAATGAAGTCAATCTATTTCTCTACCAAACCTGCATTCAGCACTAACTTTGTCTGAGTCTCGCGTACTTCATCAGTTCTCTAGAAAAGGCAACAAACAGTTTCGATCACCGGACCAAACTCCAATCAAGGAGGATTTAACATGCGAGTGGAGACGAGAAAGGGAATTAAATATTAACCAGATCCAAAGAGCATTTTCCTGTCTACTGGCCGGAATGTCAGGTGGACTAAAAGACACCAATGTCCTCTGGAGAAGGCTGAAATAGCGATCCCACTCAGTGGTTCGTTGGGGGAATTTGGTAACGCTTTCTGTTAACCCTTTTAATCCCAGTGGTGACATTTGTCATCATCATGTGTCTGATCATAATTTTTAAAAAAATGTAAGGCTGACATCTATTTTGATAAATAAAAATATTTTTTATAGAAAAAAGTTTGAAGAATCGAATGATGTACTTTTTGATACCATAAATTGCTACCGGCTATCAGAAAAAAAATCTAAAATGATGCCAAATTGTCATTAGGACAGAAAGGGTTAACTTTATGGATTGATTATGGATGACGCAATGTACGCCTCGTTATTTTAAGCCATAGTTGAGTTGATTTCATCTGAGTTGGACGATTACCCTGGTTTGTTGCTTCCGGGATACGGCGTTTAATGGCTGGGTTTAATTTAGTTGAGTTTAACGTTTCCGGCTGTCTATTACTAGTTACTGAGCAATTCTTTATTATAGCCACGTATCACCTTATAATTTTGGGCAGTAGTCAAAGTACCAAGTTGACACCTTGAGCTGTCATCTGACCAAACACCAAACAAAGATATTCATCTTATAATCATTGTAAACGAAATTGTTATTGATAATTTTCCTAATTCTAACGTCTAAATGGGAGCCATGAAAACGAATATGTGGCACAATAATAGCAGAAAAAATGACGCTTCTGTAATTGAATGACCATAATAGAAAAGTCTATGGAAATCTAGAAAACCAGAGATTTTAACATCATGCTAAAAAAATCAATCTTTCCAAACTTAATCTAAGTATTGCCTATACGATCTTTATAAGCGACGCGTACAATTTGAAAAAAAAAGAAGTCATCATAGTCGTTTTAACAACAAACTATCGAACCAGTTATGACTATTTTCTATGTTCTCCACTTTTAAATGTAAATAATCACTCGCCTGTGCCAAAAATATCAAACAAATTAAAAGGACAGGACAGAGTAGACACCATATTCAAACAATGTAATTACTACGTTTGGATATATCGAAACTAATGCATATAACTTCGATATACAAAAATACCGTTATACAAGGGTACATCCATAGTGCGATTCAGCTTTAACTCACCCACAAACCAATCCGCAGAGACTCCCAATATATTTTTAGCCCGGACCTTTCGTCCAAGCCCAATCGCAACTAAGGGAAACATATGTTTTTTTAAAGGGGCATTCTGTTAAGTGGCGAACTTGTACCGGAAAAGGTTATTGTTGGTTGTGTCGAGGAAGTGGAAGGCCCCCCAGGCATCGTTTCAGAGGTATAGTGGGCATAAACTCGGACAGAGGTGAAGTCGCAGATCAAAGTGTGTGACAGATATTGGAGAGGACTTGAGTCAACAAGAGCAGTATTTCTAGATTAGTTTAATGAATTGCCGGCGAGGGAGCTGCTGAAAGAAAGAGTACGTGTGTGACAAGTTAGTCTGAAAAGCAGTAATTTCCTATGTATTGAAACGTCTGATGCAATAAAATAAAAAATTCGCACTTGATGCTATTGTTAATTTTTTTTAAAAATTTAATTTGAACTAGGGAGCAGAGAAAATGAATTACGCGAAATACATGTCTTATTCAATCCGATGCAATGCCTCTGATAATTGCATTAAATTCCATTATTCAAAGCTTTAAACGAAAGTCAGATGATAAATTTTTAAACAAATGGTTGTTTTTTTAATCGGGAAGAGTGAAAATTTCCTTTTTAATAAATATAAATAATTAATTTAGCATGTCACTTTAGCTAAAACCTTTTTTATGTAATTAGTTTTGACAGCCATTTAGTTATTCTGCGATGGCCTCCATTAACTAATTAATACGAAAAATTACATTAAATATAATTTGGAAAATAAAGCAAATTAGTTTTAGCAAATTGATTGTAATTGAAAAAAAAGTAAACTGCGCTATTTATTTTGTTTATTTTTTTAAAATAACTTTTGTTTTCTAAATGTTTGTTTAACAATAATGAATATTTTAGTAAAACAATTATAAGATTCGTTTATGAACCATTACTTATAAATGCTAATGAATACTTATTCAAATTATCGTTAAATTTACAGAAACGTTTAAAAAAACATCACCATTAAAGATAAATTTAAATGCAGCACACTAATGAATTCCGTTTTTATCGTGAGTAAACATCAAAACGAACTGTAAAGCTATTAAAACAGTTTACTCCGAATAAAGTCATCAACGGCCATTAAGGCAAATACTCGCCAAGTTGAGTAAAAAAAAAAAGTCTAGTTCCATCTATTTATTCAGCAGCAATTTGAGCACAAACCAGCGCACGACACTATACTGCAATGAAGTTGTAATCGAGGCAAATTAAGCTTCTTTGTGTGCCTCAGATAACTATGGTAACCGATTGACGGAGTAGTTAGTGATTCCGCCGGCGGATGCAGCACAGTCGCGTTCCTGCATTCTCAAGTTTGTTTCTGGGGGCTCTAGTCATTTGTCAGGTGGCTAAGTGTGGCGTTTCTGGGCGCTGACAGGCTGACGTGACAGCCAGTGTATCGATGTACGGGCATGCAAAGCGGACCTCGGAATCTTTTAATTTTACATAATGGGGGGTAGAGTAGATCATTAAGAAATGGAAATGTGCGGTGTAGAATATATGACAGTATTTATAGCATGGCTAGTAAGAGAGCTTGTCTTGGTATAAGTAGCAAAGTTAATGAAACTGACAATCGTTTGAATACATTCATAAGGATGCATAATTGTTGTGCGTTAGTAAGTTCAAAATTAAAATAAGCGTCCGTTTTCAACTTGCAGAAAAGCTGTTTTTTTTAAAGACTTAGAAAATTTCTCTAATAATGATACACATTTTCGTGAATAACTAGGAAATACGGTAGTTTATTTATTATTTATTAAAACTAAATTAATTTGTAATAGATTCCAACTTTAAAGTATTATTTTTATAGGAGCGTGTACATAACATTCAAATCGTGACTTTTTGTGTAATATGAAAGAATATTCCATAAATGTATCCCATTAATTTTTATAAATTAAAACACTAAATAACAGAAGTGGCAATATTTAAGAAATTGACTGCAATTTCAGATAACATTAAATATTCTTTTATATGACACTCATTTCCCATCTAGATTGGACGACACAATACCCCATTTATTATAAATACCATGTTATGTTGAAAACGTGTAAAAATAGCAAATGCATGGTCAGAATGCTTCAATTTGCTTACGATCGCTTTTTGATTTTCTTAAAAATAACTCATTTAAAGATATCTCCCTGGAATACATCGATCATACAATTTTTCTCAGCTATTAAACTCTATAAACGCTACTACATCCCAATCATTTTAAACTACAATCTCTTTTGCTATTAAATTAAGCTATCGCTCTCTTAAATGTCCAAAAAATAGGAAAAATTCTTAAACATCAATTTACATGACACTTAATACGAAACTCTTTTTCAGAAAAAGAAGTTTTATACAAGAGCCCACTCAATAGTCTTTATCATTTATTATTCAAGCTAATGGTACAACATAAGGGCAAAAAAAGGATGGATTTTCAAAATACCCTCCTTATTACCATTAACCATTTTTCAGTTTGGTTTTACCCATAAGCATAAAATATTCATCATTTATTAAAGAGTTTTAAATCTATACGAACTTAAATGCATTGGAACTATATCCAAATCATGAATTTATTATAGCGTGCCTTGAACTAACTAGCCCATTTTTTTTTAAATTCTCGATTTGAAGTTTATCAAAACTCGTAGATATAATGACTTTTTTGATCGGCAACATAAACAATATTAATGTTTTTATTCTTTGAAAGAGTTTCTTAAAAGGGATATAGTTTAAAATTTTCTATTTTAAATTTATTCTTTTAGCACGAATTTCTTATGAAGATAAAATATTTAAAAAAATAATTTGGTTTACTAGTAACACGTGTTCGATATTTTTATTATATTGTTGTAAGTGGCTAATTCAGTTTAACAGACATTTTAACATAAGTTGAATTAATTTTCTACTATAAAATGTTATTACGTGTACTAATAGAAAAACAACCTTTGTTTGAATACATTAAATATTAATTTTATATTATGTACACCTTCATATTGGACAGTAATTTAAAACTTACTTTTTTTTATCTGTTAACTACGTTTGAAGATAGCGTACGTTTCTACCTAAAAATTTGACCTATTGTTCCGATGTAACGGTTTTAAAATTTTATTGAGCTTACTTTGCTACCTAAATATTTCACCAATTGATCGGGTAAAGATGATTTTAATATTTTATTGAACTTACTATATTTAATAATCGAATTTATCTCTAAATATATTCAATCTCCGATTTTCTGGTTATTACATTTAGCAATACTAATGTTTCTTATTAAATTTAATACTTGGAGGTTGGGAGGCCCAAAGTACAGGTGAAACAAGTCCTTAAAAAAACTCTTGGTACTACAGAGTCTTAAAGTTAAAGGTCTTTAACAAAATTAGACTATGTAAATTAGTACATTGAGTTTGAAGCGCTTTTATTTCCACCTAAAGATTTCACCTATTGATCCACATCCGATGGTTTTAATATATTATTGAACTTTCCCAACGTTTCAAAGAGTACACCTATTGTTCTACCCATTATTGCGATGCCGTTGGTTGTAAACATTGTGACTCTCCCACTAGACATTCCATCTATTGATCCACTTATTTCAACCAATCGATCCGGGGGCTTTAATATTACATTGAGCTTAATTTACTTAATAATCGAAGTTGGTTGGTAGACATATTTTCAGACTTGTGTGCTTTGTCAGAGACCCTCTTATAAACCTTCGTCAAGTGAGACACAACACACACGTGACAGATGCTGCCATCTATCGCTTGCCACCTCCACAATTTAGATATGCCCCTGAAGGGGAGGAAAATAGTCTCCAGAGACCTGTACCTGTGGGAAACTGCGCAATGACAGCACACAGGACTTTCGGACCCAACAAATCGAGCATGTACTCCGCATATACTCGAGACAAACAAAACATCCCTGTCTTACCGAGATTCGAACTCGAACCCAGAATCTCCAAAGGCTAACTCCCTAACCGTGGTGCTGCGGGGTCGGCATAATTGAGGTACGGTAGGGTAGGGTAGATACCTATATATTCCGGCTTGTGTGCTTGATCAGAGATCCACTTATAAGCCTTCGTCAAGTAAGACAGACGCAGAAAGAGTTTTTATACTGTCACAAAGGAAGGAAAGTACACCAAGGGCGAAGGCGGGAATAGAAACCGCACCAGTTACAGCTCGCAGAATGCAGGCCTGCGATGCTAACTACTAGGCCATCCGGGGCCTTAATCGAAGTTATTTCGAAATTTATATTTAATTTATTATCTTCCAATTTCTGGTTATTCCCAAAACTAAGCGATCCGAACGTTTCGCAATGAACTGGATACTTATTACGGATGTTGGGGAGAGTTTGGACAAATGAGTATCTAATTGATCTGTGAATGGAGCTAATGATCCAGAGCCCCAGCCACCGGAATTTCTTTCCTTCTTCTTCATCATCAATTTTTCTTCTTTCTTCAAGTGTGGACAAAAAAAATAGAAGAAAGTTCTGGTCAAGAGAAGACTTGATTGGAATCGCAATTCGAAGATTTTTCCCTACTGTGCCCCATTAATGTGTGATTAATCAGATTTTTTTCTCCTCGGCTCCATCCTCGAAATAATTTCTTCGTGTATTTTCTTCTTCCATTTGAAGAAGCTTCTCTTGCGTGTTTTGGTACACTATATTTGATTTGTGGTCGATGGGTTTAATTTGTGTGGTCAGCTCAAATGAAAGTTTATTTGTGGACAGAATCATAAACGAAACTATATAGATGGTTATACTTATATCGTTGGAGTTAAGAGCAGAGAGAATCAGGGTAGTCCCAATTTAAATTTATTATAGAATACAATTATATTAGGGTTAGGTTGAATAATTATATTCGTACTGGAGGTACACGGGGGCTATTGGAGACGCGTGTCGTAATGTTCGAACCAAATTATTTGGACTGAAAAAATAATTTATTATTTGAAGTGATTTAATTAAAAATATTTTAAAAAAACTGTTACAGCAATGCATTTTCATAAAAAGCAGTAAATTTTTATTTTATTAATCTAAACACATACAGAGATTTCAAATTGAAGAAAATTGAACAGAACAGTCTGTCATTTAAAAATATCTTCAAGTACATTTGTTTAAAATAAAACATATTTTAATATACAAGATTTTATTAAATATATTTTTTATTTAATTCAAGTATAAAAATTCCGATAAATGCTCCGTTGAAACATAATCAAATGAAACATTAAATTTAATTTAAATTTGCATCATTGTTTGGATTATTATTTGCATTCACCATTATTAATAACATACAAAAGTATATGACAAGTGAATCCAAACATATGCCTTTAGGAAAAAATAAGCATTCAATATGTTTTGAAACTTCTGTAAGAAATATTGTAAAATATTAATCACATCATAATAGAATTCGGTTACTTATTTTAAACATAACCAAACGAAATATTAAATTTAAAACAAACTTATATGAATCAATAGTAAAGTCTCCTTTTAAAGGCCACATAACCATTATGAACAGCATTTGAAAGTATGGAACGGGGGAGTGAAGCCAAAAGTATGTCTTAAGCAAAAAGAATAAACATTAAATACGTTTTCAAACTTCAATAAGAAATTCTTTAAAATAAGAATCACAACATATGCATATAGAACACATTTTTCTTCTACAAATGCATATAAATCAAAAGGAATTTGGTCCCTTTGAAACCTTAAACGGAGCAAAATTATGCACTCTCCTTCGCCTGTCAAGGGCCCTTAATCGATGATTTGCAACAACTTTTCATCAACTTCGTGGAATTCGAAGCCCTTGAAACACGCATTAACAAGAACAAAAAAATGGATTAAAAACATTCGACAACCTAAAAAGGCTTTTAGAGGGGGTGCGGGAACGCCCCTGCAATTGTGGAATGTAAAACAGCCTGTCAATTACACTTAGGTAGTACGCCCCGCATTTGCCAGGAAGGTGTTTCCCGTGTGAAGGAGAACCAAATGTTGTTTTTGAAGAATAGTGGTTGACAGTTTTAGTCTGCTGTTGGCAAATCGTAGGTAACATGACGGATAGAGAGATTAAACAAAATAGAAATTATTTCGATTCCATTTTTTATGTAAAACTATAGTGATTATTTTTTAAAGGTCGTTCATCATTTTTAAATCACATCGTCACTGTAATTAATCACTTGATTTTCTTCCCAAGAAAAATAAGCTTAAGAGAAAATGTCTTAGTTGTACAAAGTGTATATTTGCATTAAAACCTTTTCAAATGACATCAAGCTAGTCATAAGTGTTTATAATGTATCATATATTTCCACCTACGAAAAAAATATGGAGTGCAAAAGTAAAAATAAGTTATTTGTAAAAGTAATTATTTTAACCTTTTTAATAAGAATAACTTATTTATTAACATTTAACTGCACCACAATATGTTACAGAAAAATAATTTACCCAAATCTTACGGGATGGAGTATTTGAACAATTTAAATGAAACATCATACAGAAAAGAAATTGATGGAAAAAAATAGATTTTCAGGCTACATGTTTGAAATTTGAATTTTTTGTTGCGCATCTTCCGCATAAAACTAATATATCAGCTTTTTGTATAATAACGATTTTTTGGACTAGTTAATAGACGTAAAATCCAGCAAATATCATCTATTCTGTTACTTTTGTTGTCATCAATGAATAGTTATGTTACTTATCAATCAAGTTAAGAACAGTTCAAAATTAACAAAATAACTTGTACCTAACATCTCCTATAACAAGTAGCTTTCCAAAAAAACAAAAATCCGAATCGTTCATCGACAGTTTCTACACCAATTACACTTTCGAACATCTAAGGACCCAAAATGACTCATGTTAGGCGATGAAGGATTGTGTTAGTGTGTATGTGTCTGTGAGGGGGAAGGGGGTCTAAAAACCCCGCGGGAAATGTTGCAAAGACCCCCCTACCCTTTCACGAGTAATTTTCGTCGATGTCCCTTGAGCTATTTTACTAGAATTTCGTCATGAATGTACAACAGAAACATAAAACATTGGGCTTGGCAAGCCTTTTTTTCCCATTCCGACCGTCGTTATAAGGGTACATATGGATAGCATATGTAGATACATTACAAGAAAGTATATAATAGCTAACATTGAACATGGTATTTTAATTATCTGATTAGTAATGTTTATTTTACTTTGTACTGTTGGCAAGAAGTTAAAAAATCAGTTGATAATAATTATGATTTTATTTAACTTTCTCGAAGGGCACGTGTGATGACTGAAGTACTCTTCACTTTAAACTTAATTATTGATTTTGTTATATTCAAACAAATATAAATTAAGTAAATTTCATGATAAATGTGCAATACAAAAATCAATATTATCCATCATTTTCTTAGTTATTGATGTTTTAATTGCAATGAATTTTATTTTGTATGGCTTCTTTGCATTTTAAATTTATTATTGGTTACAAAATCTAGTGTTATTAAACAATATACTTAAAATATATTGACCCATCTCTCGCTGAAAACAAGTAGAGTGTTAAAAATAAGTGTGGCTTGAATTATGTTTGTTTAGGACTCTTAATAAGTATCTATTTTTATATTTCAAAATGTACTTGAAAATTGAATTCACGAATTAAAAAAATTAATTTTAATGAAAATGGGGAAGTTTAGTATTTTATTCTATTTTAATCTAATCAAAATGTTGAGAAAATTCTAACTACAAAATATTTATTAATTTTGGGCAACTTTTATTTAATAAAACCGACTTAAAGTCAGTCATCTAAAAAGCTTTAAAACCCTATACAACCGGATCGGAAAATTAGGCCTTGACCAAGTTTTTCCGAAGCCCTGTACTTTCTACCTGTTTATTACGAGCTTACAACGGTTAAAGTTATTTTGAATTCTCTAATTTATATTGATATGGTATTATTTAAATGCTTATTTTATAAGTAAAGTGTCATAAATTTATTTAAAAATTTTTTGTCGCAATGCAACAATAAAATCTATTTTTTAAAGATAAACTTGATTAGCTTAAATAAGCCAATTAAAATGGCTCATCTCGAGCAAAATGTAATTAATAAAACATTGATAAGTGATATTTTTTTACCAACTGCAGTAATTTCTTCTGAAAGTTCTTTTATCGCAATTATGTTTTAATTTTACTAATAGAAGCGTAATTGTTATTGTTCCTTTTTGAAATAATTCATCAATTATTCATAAAAAGTACTTACTTCCGCGAAATGCTTTTAAGCATTACAAATGATTACTTCCAAATTTTTGTTTACATTTTTAAAAAAATGTAACGAAAAATTAATGACAAAAGTTAGAAGAGTTTCTCTAATGGAAAAAACTTGTCTGATGCGATGTACTGCAAACAAATATTTTCTAAACTAGCATTATATTAATCAGTTTGCTATTTTCAACAATTAAGCAACTTTTGAACCTGATGAAATTAATAAGTCCTAACTCCAATTTTTTCGATCGCTGCCAAAAAAATTCCGAAGTTATCGCTTTTGTTGCCGCACCTAAATTTACGTCGTAAATTTTAAATTTTTAAATTATTTCGATGTTTAAAAGATGACTATAACAGTGCAATTGTAAATTTCAAAAAGTTTAGCTTAAATTTAAGCAACAAAAAATACCGTAAACCGTACACCTAAGCAATTTCTTTAAAATATATTACAACTAATTTGTAAAATTCTCAAAAAAAAAGCACAAATTCAATTCATACACCAGTTTCAAAACCAACAAGGGAAGTACTATTGAGTGACAAGGCCTCAAACTGAAATATTTTTGATTACCCAAGGGTACCAATCAAAAAAGGACTAAACGAAAATGCACCCCTTCCCGTTTTAAAGTACCCCAACCCCCAAGCAAAAACCCCCCCTCCCCCCGACGACACAAGCCCTTTTAGTACTCAACACCTACTATTATGCGGTTCAACAGTATGTTGCCGATATCACGATGTTAAGTTTGACTTGCTCTTAAAATTGCGTAACTCGAAATTGTAGGCAATCACACTCACATTGATTAACTATTTCCAATAAGGAAACACTGCTTTGCAAAATATAGCATTATTTTGTTTATCATTTTAACATGTTTGTTTTTTACTATATTTAAATAAAGCCTTGGCTGGTGTGGTAAAAGTGGTATTTATGATATATTAAGGCTTAAACTATTGGTTCATATTTTACACTTACCGAGAAACCTTTGATTGGGTCGAAATATGAAATCAATCAATGTGATTGTAAGAAATCAGGAACAACTTATGAAACTTTTTCACTATATAATGCAGAGAAAACACAAAGTTTGAACTGAGTTTGCTTGAAAATAGGGGTTTTCCCACAGATTTCACCATTTTCGCATAATGCAAAACCAACAGCAGTTAGTTGGTAAAACATTTTTACAAAAGCTTATTAATAAGAGCAATTTCGAAGCTACTGATTTAAAACGTTTTATTAACTTTCGGAAACATTTAATTAAAAACAACAAAAAGATATAAACAGTGATCTTCAGAAACACCACATAATTTTGCATTAATAAATTTTCTTGGGAAAATGCCACTTCCTCCATGCTATTTCAACCTGACTAAATTCACTATTCCGCGCATATCTCTATGCCTCAGAAATTTGCATAGGAAAGTACGTGTGACAATTGTGGTACGGGGAAGGGGGGTGACATGAGTGACGTAAAATGTACCATGTGGCCGAGCTGTCAAATTGGTGTCATCATGGTACAATGGTTTGAGAACTGGTTTGGTTTCAGAATGATGAATGCTTTAGATGGAAATTGGTCGGGATGTAGTGGAAAATGAAATATTGCATTAAGTATTGGATAGTTTGAGTGGAGGCTTTGATAGTTATTTAGGTATTTTGACAATAGCGTGCACAGCTGAATTAAATCTTGGCTAATGTTTCTAGAATGCAATTTTTTTTTGTATATATAAAGAAATCAATAATTTTGTTCTACAATTTTATGGATATTAAACTATTTAACCCTTTTAGCCCCAATGACAATTTGGCATCATTTAAAAAAAAATTTCTGATAATCTATAGCCATTTATGATATCAAAAGGCACATCATTCGGTATGACTGGGACTGAAAGGGTTAAATACAAAAACTACTATTTGAATTTACATACTATCGTATAAAATTTTATCCAATTAAATAACTTCTAAGTGTATTGAAGATAATTTCTAGTGTTACTGTGGTATACATAGTTGGATTCATGGAAAACTGACGCTTATTTATTAAGTTTAAATGTTAAAAGATTAATGATTTTACCGTATCGTGGCGGTCTCCATTAAGTATTCGTGTATTTTTTTTGCTATGTTGGATTAGTTATATAAAGTTTTTTTTTTGTTATGTAAAACATAAATTAAAAGTGTCCAAAAATTAAAAAATACATAACGGTATATACATGAAAAATAAAACACTTATTTAACCTTTATAAAAAATAATCGGGATTTTCTTTTAAATTTAAGCCTAAATAACTAGTTTATAGAAGCCGGCAAAAAATATTCACGAGAAACTCGAGTAAAATCTATGTACTACACTTGGAAAATAAATATTTAAAAAATGTCCTTCCTTTTTCATAGAAAAATACGAAGGCGCTATTCAGTTTTAAAAATTTAAGCTTAAAAGTTTCGTTAGTAAACATATAAAAAATTATCATTGGATCAATAATGCATTCCTACGAACGCAAGTCATGAACTTACAGAACAAATAATGAATAATTTATTGCATTAAATGAGTTTTCGTTAAAGACACGATTCCTTTCAAAATAACATTTTGAAAAATTAATTAGAATCGAACCAAAAACAAACGCGATTGTTCCAGAAAATCCATGTATTTTAATCTCATTTTTGTAGATTTTTTTTTAATAATTGGATGAAGGAACGAAATCGTAATTTTTAATTAATATGAGTTTTGTTTATTTTACAAAATTTATAAAATAAGCATTTTTCTCTTTTATTGGGAGAAATACAAAAAGCTTATAAGAGAGTGATAGAAGAAAAATTTGAAAATACATTTGGTGACTTTTAACTCTTGATGGTTCTTTGCTTTCTAAATAGATTTCTAAATTTTAATTTTCAAAAGAGAATAATTTCATTATTGGTATAAAAATATTTTAGTAAATAGATTTATTTTAAATTCTAAAGACATTTCAAACACGATATCAGATCAATAATGGAGATATTTCATTATCCATGGAAATACTCTAGCCATTATGAAACAAGACTGTCTGTCGGATATCGGATTTCGACAAGCAACAATCTATTTGTAAACATGATTTATAATTAATTTGCCACTTCATAAACTAAACTCTAAATTCTTTATGAAAACAAAAATATGTATAATGCTGTTGAAAATAATTAAAAAAAATAGCTAAAGAAATACTTTATTATATTCCTTATATACATTTGAAAATTCTAAAAAATTAACTAAACCAACGAAGCAGAATGTTTAAAGTGTTTACAATAGTTACTGCATTTTCACAAGACATTAAAATAAAAACTTTATTTTATTGCAATTCAAATGTGTTTGATGACGGTCAAGTAAGTAGTAAGTACCAATGGCAATTTAATTAGTTTGGATTGCAGTTTTTAAAACGTTTATCGAAACCAAGTATTAAAAGTTTCTTTAAATAGTCGTCTATTACTTTCCGTAAGTTTTTATAAATTTAACACAATAAATGTCCCTATTCCCAAATGCCTATTGAAGGATAAGACAGTAAAATTGTCGTAAACTAGACAGTAAACTATTACAGCGAGAATAAAGTTAATTTTACTACTTCTAATAAAATTTCAACAAAAAGGTTTTATTTTTTAAACGGAATTCCCTATAGATTTCCGTACAAAGGATTTTTTAAAATGATCTTAGAGGCAGTTGCAAGTTAAATGAAATTCAGAGTAACATATAATCTAAATGGCCAAGACTTATTAAACACATATTGCATTTCGATTCATAGTCTTAACTACTTGAGTTAGTGAAAAATACAAATTATTAGAAATTTGCAATTAAAATTAAGCACTTTGCATATTTAATGTTTTTTTTAAAACAAATTTCTTGAACAGTTATTGAAGAAGAAATAACCAAATGTTTATAAATTCAGCTTATAACTCACTCTGAGTAAAGCTGTTTTCGAATTATTTAAAAATATTTTACTTGTGAATTACGCTACTCCGTTTTCTGGAATTGTGTTCTCAACTTTGAGTTTTATTTCTTATAAAGTTATAAAGAGAAGAAATACTCTTAGTGAAATATTATATTCTAAACGAAACCCCTATATAAAATTAATCATCATATAAACCAGCATTTATTCTTTTTATATTATATACCCTTCTTACTTCTTCGAACTCTCTTAACTATAACTAAAAAAATCACAACACGCAGAAAATAAAAATCCAAAATTTATAACACTGAGTGTAAAAAAGGCAATTCAAAAAAAGATACTGGGAGTAAAGAAAAAGTTGTGTCGTAAAAGAGATGAACATCATGCTTTTTCTATACTCGTTCTTACTTTGATCCAAAAGAAGTAATTCGTTAATTCCACAACTAAACGTACACCCATTTGTCAACACAATTATTTTATAAAATAAGTATTAAAATAATTGTATTCAGTACAATAATGCTTATTCTGTAATATCTCTATTTTTTATTATACTTTATTTAATTTAATATATTTTCCCCCCTATACCCGTAATATTTTAAAAACAGCATCATACACTCTTAAAACAAAAGAGTGAAATCCACTCCAAAAGGAGAAGTGCATTTTCCAGTCTGGAGGAGTGAAATCCACTCAGACTGAGTTAAATTCGGAGTGTTTGTTTTAAGAGTGTACGTGTAGATTGAATCTTAAAACTGTTGTTGTCTGTATAGTCCATTGTCCCGATGGCGTTAGCGGACTATGTCGCTCGAATTTTCTTTTGGTGCCCGCTCAGGTGTCGACCTCGTCACTTGACCAGGATTAAAAATTACGGGGCGTTATTTGATGTGTTATATCTCCTAAAAGGAAGAAATAGGCATCCGGAAACGATTACATTTACTGTTGTTGTTGCAGTGTGACTTCAGGCCATAGCCTGTTCAAGCCTGAAAATATATGTCTACCAACCAACCAACCATAGCCTGTAAGGCAAGCGATTGCACCAGCATCCGTTGTCACAAGCTCTTGAGTTCCCCGTAAGGATGGGTGTCTGATTTCTACTCCGAATCTTGCAACTATCACTATTAATATTAAGCCTAAATCGGCACATATAAATAAAGTTATAACATTTTGTATGCTACTATATCCTTAATTAATTTCTCAGAATTTAATACTGAAAAACTATATATTGTTTCTTTTGAAAAAAGTAGCATAAGCAAACAATAGCTGTTCTTAAATTCCATCTTTAAACTTTCAAACCCTAAAAAAACTTACTTAAAACGTTTTCTGCTAAGTTTTTCACGATCTCCTAAGTTATGTGATAGAAAGGGGGAAGGGGGATACTTAAGGGGGGATGGGATGCCTTGAACAGACCCTTAAAATGATTTTCGAATAAAGCCTCTGGGACCTTGAATTGTATTCCGCAGCCCAACAGTGGTTGGATTCCAAATAAAACTTAATGGGCCAAAAGCAATAACGGACATAGCTTATTGGGTAAAAGAGTTAGAGGAGTGCAGTTTCAGCGGGCAATAAGGACAGTCGTAACTGGATAATATGTATTATTGTATAGTGGGGCATATGGGATGGGATGGGTTTTAAAGGAGTGGTTTAGAGTAATGTGAAACGTTTTGTTAAACTGTGCAGAATGATGAATGAGTGGTTTCGAGATCTTCAAAGAAAATCAGGAATGATGTAGAAATATTACGTCGTAGAATTGTAGAGAAAAATATTAAAATACAGTTTATCATATTTGAATGCAAATGTGCAAATGGTATCTTTTAAAAGAATAAGTAAATTTCGTTAAAAATATTTAGGTAATTTATTTCTACAAACTTTAATTTGATCAAGGTAAATAATGGCCTTGGTTTATAAATTTTATAATTTATGAGTAATTTAACACTCAATGGTTAGTAAGCCGCAAGGGTATTTCTAAACAAAAATAGTTATAGTAGAATCATTTCAAAGGTAACAAGGTAACTCTATATTAAATATAAGGAATTATTGTACTTCGGAATGATTAAAACGTTGTGTTAAATCGTTGTACTTAATAAAGACGATTTTATACATATAAATTGAATTTCCCTTCGAAGCCTAACTATTAACTCACCAATATTTAAAACCAACTAAACAAAATTTAAAAATACGACATCCAAATCAACGATAAATGTTATTGTAATTGCATAGTAATTTTTTTTTATGTGTATGAATGTACTTAATTTATTCAAACAGTATTAAATATATAAATTTTAATAAATGGTTTGTGGATTTTGTTTTGTTTATTAAAATTTAGTGGCTTAGAATTTATTTTCTAATAAAATCTGATTTGTACGAAAAAATCAGGTACGATTTTTTTTGTTAAGTTTCGATGTAACTGTGTGGTTTTTTTTTTAATCAAGAAACTGTGCGTTACATTTAGACTTAGCTTATTGGGCTGTTTAGCAAAATTTTGTAATTTGTTATTTTTTCTATGCCCTCAAAATAATAAATTATTAAGATTGCTTAGTTGTTGTCGTATATTTTTAAGCAAATACAATTTTAAACAATTCTATTTGGTACATTTTTTTTCAAATCCTTTCTTCGAAATCATTGTCAGTGGAAAACGTCAAACGCACAAATAATGTTTCGAGAATTTCAAAACGGTCCAAACAACAATCGTAACCAAACCTCGAAAAACATTTGAATTGTTTCGTCCTTGGAAGACTCTAAGAGATGCAAAACCTGCCATTTTGAAAGAACAGCCTTCGTTTGTTAATGTTTTTTTTTTCCAAGAAATAATGTTTTTTTTTTTTTTTTTTAGAATTAAGTGTCAAGTATAAAGAAGATGTGTATCAAAAATTATTCTCTGCATTTGAATAATTATTTATTAGCAATAATATAAGTACATTTCTCATTTTATGTATTTATGAGGATAATTTTACGAAAGGTTGTTTTTTTATTTATATAACAACATTGTCATTGCTTTTTTTTAATTAAAAGTGATTCTTCAATGTTTTAATGAAGTTAACTTTTTTTGCGAATACTAAATGAATAAAACAAAAATTCTACATATTTTTTTTATCTTTCTACAAAAAGTGATTACTGCCTATTCTGAATATAGCATTCAGGAGTAAATACACTGTAAAACTTTGATGAACCTTTACTCCTTGATCACGAATGCAGCATGCGCTTTCACTGTGTTTACTTAGTAAAATTATACCACAAAATTGGAGGAAGCTTGCATAAAATCTGAGTTGGCCTCAAGTTCTTCCTTCAATTTTGTAGTGTAACGTCACTTCGTGAACACACGGGATCATCAAAATTATTAACACTGTTACTTGTAACAAAATTCTTTTGTTATCAAGATTTTTTTTTAGGCTAGGCAGATTTTTGGCTTTGATCAAGGCAATTTTTGATTAAATATATAGCTCTCTTTCTCAATCCAAGGTAAAAAAATCTTTAAAAAAATACAAAAATGATTATTTGTAAAATGCTATAATACAAAATGAGAAGAAAACAATATTTAATTTGAATAAATTGGCTGCCTAGAGGCCCACAGAGCCTGTCCATCAGGTAACGCATGAAATTATAAAAACAAAATTCAAAAATTAAAAAGAACTTTAAAAATTACGGCCCAAAGAATGTTTGATAGTTAATAAATACAATTTACAGTTAGAAAATGACTTTTTTACAACTAGCTCCAAAATATAACCAATACGAATATTTAAAAAAAAAAACGTCATTAACATTATAAAATCTGCAGTAAAAACATATAATTCATCGAGGACATGACTACTAAGTATTATTATTTCAAACCTTATCCTTTAAAATTTCATTCTTTTCTGTTTTAATAAAATAGGAACGTTTATTTACAAAGCAACACGAAAGGCTGAAGCTTATAGAAAAACAACAAAATTATCGTAAAAAGTAACACGAGAAAAATGGTGGCAAGTGATTTCTTTAACACACTTTATGCACATAGTTACATAAATCCGTTCTTGTTCATGGAAATAAGTTCGAAATTGGAGCGCCCACACAACACACACACACACGGTCTTTCGTTTTCTTGGAAACACAAGATAAATACTTTCTTTGTCATTTTTCGCAAAACAAAAATTCATTCTTTAACATTTGGGATTATGAATCAAATTTTCCATACAATTTCGCAATCCCAATATTTTAAGTTAGTAGTCAAGTCGCCCCCGACTAAAATAAAGCAGAGTTTTTATCATGAGCAATGTTTTCAAGTTTTGGAAGAAAATCTGTGCCGGAGGATATGCTTGTTTCTATCAAACAATGAAGAAAAATGCATCGGAAAACGAAAGTGGACTTATTCCTTAGCTATTTATTTAAATTCCTAACATTTTTCTTTAAAACATCATTATTTCAGAATTCAAATAAGCAAAATATAAGGAAACAGGAACCTTGCAATTGTTCAGAAAAAATATTTATTTTGTGTCTTACGTTGTTTACAATTCGATACGCATTGTAATTTGTTAAGAGTTGCTTTTTGCATACATAGTGAAATATTATTTTCAGGACAATAAATGTATTCAGTATAATCTGAATTTGAATATATATGCCTACAAATTTTAAAAACCCAACTTTATATATTTAGATTTCAAAACTTTATCAGTAAGTAAAATATCTAAACTGTAATATAAACTAGGGTCGAGTAACACACTCTTAAAACAAAAGAGCGAAATCTACTCTTGTAGGAGAAGTGCATTTTCGAAACTGGAAAGGAGTGATTATTAACTCAGACTGAGTTAAAATCACTCGTTCTGAGTGATCCTGTTGGAGGTTTAACAAGGAAAGGATCCACTCCCATAGGGGAAGTGCATTTTCGACACTGGAGGAGTGAAAATTATATCTCATACTGAGTAAAAAACGCTCGTTTATTTTAAGAGTGTATATGACTATCAATTACTGCTCAATAAATCAATACACATTAAAAAGTAGTTATATTACAAATAATTTAATTTAAATAATTTAAAGCTTAAAACGATCTAAGTCAGCTACAATTTGCACCTGCGTGATTTTCTCAAAAACCTTATTATGACGCCCAACAGGTACCGGTACCTCGTGAAAAGAAGGAATACTTGAAGTTTGTACCTTTCCTTTTTCAGCAATACCTTAAAAAAAACAGTTCTATGACAACTATACATTGCGCATGCTTGATACCTTACGACATCCAACTGTTATTGGGAACTCGTGTACCCCACATTTCAAATCCTTAGCTCTTTTATTTCGAGCTGCATAGTGGTGTCAGACAGACGGACAAACCAATGTAAAAAAAAATTAGGATCACTTCCCGCAAAATCATGTAGTAAACACAAAATATTCATTTCGTTTCTTCGAACCAATCAAAATACTTTCATAACTTTATATTTCATATTAGACGATTGAAAGTGAAAAAAATATTAAGTTTTAACTCGGTATACCAGTGAGAGAGTAGTAAAGATTTACAATTTCTGAACCTGTACTACGAACAATATTTTAAAATGCTATTGTGAAATAAACATTTACTACAAATTGGTTAAGTGCCTACATTCGAAAATAAAATTAACTCAAGCTTAAACTACACATCAAACAGGACATTTAACAAAAACACCCTTCTACACACATTTATGTGAATTTACTATCTGAAATTAGCAATTATAAGACTAAAGATTACATAGACCAATCAAATAAGTTTTAAGTATTGAAACATGAGATTAACCTAAATAATTTAGATCAAAGCAAAATTTCATCAACGACATTTTTCAGCTTCTTCCCTTACCCTTTTTGATGAATAACTTGAATTTGCATTTTATTATACCGGACAGGTATTTAATATAATAACTCTCCTGGAACTTTTCATTGTGTTCTCCCCCGTAAAGATTAAGCTTTTTTTTTTTTGTTGTTGTAGAAATAGAGCAGCTCGGATGTTACGATTTTCGCCTTAGTGTGCTATTCAGGTTTATGACGTTAACATGATGAATTTGCATATAATTGTCTTTCCAATATCTTATAATGCATTTTTAATTCCGTTATTTGAGGTCTCACTAAATCTGGCGATGTGCCAATGAGTTGAGGTTTTTAGAAACTCTTCAACTATACCCCCTCAAAATTTATAATTTGGATCTTTGTGAGGTTGTATTAGAGAAGGTATAACCCTTTCGCAGAAAGAGATTTTGGTAACAGTTATATAATTAAACTCTTTTAATGAGCGTATAGCTTCAGTTTAGCCGAATTGAGACTATGTTTTGAAATCTTATCAAATGACCCCCAAAACTACGAAGACACCAATTAAAGTTGGCGTCAGGGGACTTCAAAATATTTAAGATTCAATAATAATCTATATTGGTAATATTAATATATTTATATCGGTAATAATAATATATTTATATAGGTAACAATAATATATTTATATTGTAGGTAATTTGTTTATCTGAACTCAAATTTAAGAAAAGAACCAGCTATGGCAACGACCGTAGCAGATTAGCAAAAACATCATAATTGTGTTATAAAATATGTATTTAGCTTTGGTGGTAATTTTGAACGGAAAATCTCTATTTAAAAAATAAGAAGAAATTACGTTTCAAAAGCACAAGCAAATACAAATTTGATAAATATCTCTAGATACAAGAACTATTTGTTTCTGCATAACTTAATATTAGTAAGCAACTAATTATAAAAGGAAATGTTAAGTTGGCAGTATGGAAGAAAAGCAATTGGAAACTGCATAAATCGTACAACTTTTCTATAAAGTTTAGAAATTAACGTAACTTCCACAATCGACCTTTAAAGTAATATTTATTGAAACATATGACTTTTATAAGACATATCAATTCATTTTAGAATCTATTAATCAGGGGGTCATAATTAAAGAACTAAGAACTATATAACGCCGAATTATTTTTTTCCAAAAAAAAGGGACAAAATCAAAATTCCGATGGATATTTAAAGGATATTGTCCTTTGTACGACACTTTTTTCAAACAGTGAGAGTTCTTGTTTAAAAAATACTAAAAATAAAATATAAGGTGATACAAGCATTCATAAAGGATAAAAAATTAATTCACTCAAATAAATAAAACTTTCTTCCACTAAATCGTATTTACCCGGTATACGTATTTATTAAAAACAAGTTACTGCTTTTATTTTCTTTTATTTATTTCCAAAATTCGATAACTGAGGGGTATAGAATCAAAAGTCACTAAATCCAAAAAGCAAAAATATGGGAAATCGCAAGAAACTTTTTTTAATACCTTACTATTGTATAGAGTAAAGGTTAATGCATGTAAATTTGTACAAAAGTAACATTTATTCACCTTTACTCTATACAATAGTAAGGTATTAAAAGCAGCTTTTTGCGTTTTCCCATATTTTTACTCTTTGGATTTAGTGACTTGTGATTCTATACCCCTCTACTATTTGAATAAAGTAAAGGATTTTTAATTAAAAATGTTTTAAGCTGCATTTCTGTAAGATAATAAGTTGTACAATGAAAATTTATGTCATGGTGTTCAATGATCCTATGTTGTAAATGGCAGATACTTTTAATTATCAAATAACCAAATATTTAATTTTTATGAGGCGCAAATAAAAAAAATATAATTTTGGAACAATTAAACAAATTATTTGTGTAAACTTACAGTGCAGTAAAGCATTTTTATCCATTATGAAGTTTAGATTATCTCTGAAAAATTGCGACCCACATCTATTTGATGCATTATAAATAAGTTTGTAATTCAAAGCACGTCACGTTACCATGTTATTAATAAATAACTTAACTTTAATGGAATATTTTAGCGTGAGTAAAATATTACGATACACGTTAGATGAACACAGAAAATATAATTAATTAAGTTCACTATTAGTATAAGCATAATTGCGTAATAATAATAAAGTAAAATTTAAGCCGTTATGTTCAAAAGTAAATAAG
This sequence comes from Hylyphantes graminicola, assembly GCA_023701765.1. NCBI lineage: Eukaryota > Metazoa > Arthropoda > Arachnida > Araneae > Linyphiidae > Hylyphantes > Hylyphantes graminicola. The sequence continues at coordinate 55,504,147 of CM043113.1, forward strand.
TTAATTTTTTTTTTACTTTATTTTTATTTCAATTTACTAGACAAAAATATATTAGTTCTATATTTTTAATAGGCTACTAAAACGTTACAGATGATGAATATAAAGTAATGGATAAAAACATTAACTTACAGCTTTTTATGAATTTCGAAATTGATTCTTGAGCTCCTTACTTTAAAGTCATTTCGCATAAAACTTTAAAAATATTCGATAGTTCTTATAATTATACAACACAAAGTAGAAAAAAGAATATATAAGTTTTATCCCTCAAAAAGAAAAGTTTCATCACATAAAACAGTTAATTGTTTTAAAGAAATTAAATTCCCCTCGTATCATAAACTTTTAAACTGATAAACGCCCTGTCGACTCACTTAAAATCGACATTCAAATTGAACATAAAAAAAGTAACCCTAAAAAAACTATTAAAGAAGATCAAAGTGAGGAGCTATAAAAGGAACGGGGAGTAAGAAAAAAAAAGAAAAATAAAGTTTTGGGAAGAACTAGGCATCAAATATGCTCACTAATGAGCAGTACCCTTCGCTCTTTGAAATAATGACATACAGAAAGATTTCTGATACATTATGCACAAGTAAGAGATATGAAGGTGTCTATGTACGGACGAAACTGCAGAACTTTGTTCGATATACACCCTTTCTAGGTGGGAACGGGGTTCGTTATTAAGTTTGTTGAAAAAATTGTTGGAACATCTGTTGAAGATATGTTTGTATGGAATTATTGGATTTTTTTAGTTTATTATTTTAGGAGTTGTTAAAGGACTTAATTGAACATATAAAATAGGATATTTAGGTAAAAAGGTGTTTTTTTAGTTTTTAATTAATCTATTTGTGAAGTGGCTGTTTAAATTTTTTTATTCAATAAAAAGTTAATTAGAAGAGTAAATCTTTCATTTTATATTGTACTTTGAGTAGCAGGTTTTAATTAAATAGATAAATTTTCATGACATACAATTTAACTTATGAAAAAAACAGTCAAAATATATTTTGAAAATTACATTCATCTGATTTATTAAAATTTTATACTGGTTAGGTGCGCGATCAGGATAAACATTTAAATATAATGAATAATAGCCATTATTAATTTAAACTATATTAAAAAATTCCATATTATAAACTAAAAATATAATAATTCTATTATTTAAGCAGCATAAAGAACCTGTTTATACCATAGACATTCTAAAGATATATATTAACAAAGTAAACTTTCATTACATTTTCAAAGTTATAAAAGTAACGAACCAAAAACTCTCGACATTCTAGAAAGGCGAAATTGAATCAAAGTTACAAACAAATCACTTTATGAAATTCAAACTCTAAATATACTTCACAATCAAAACCATAAAAGTATTTCAGGCATTGAGAGAAGAATTCCACGACGAATTCCACTTTTACCCCCCACCCCTTGAAAAAACACACAACAAAAAAAAAAAACAGAATCGAGTAAAATATAACGTGGAAGGAATTCTGACGCCCTTACCGAAATCGGAAATTCCAATACTGAATTCTTTTCTAGGTTAGTCAGAAGGATGAAAACGGATTGCGTTTTATTCTTTTTTTATCTAGTTTTTTCTTCCTTTTTTCAACTATGACCCTCGAACCAATGAAAAGGTGGAGAAGTTTCGATAGGCTTGCGTTTCCTGAAGTCACGGGAACTTGACCAGTTGGTCACGAAAAATAGGATCAAAAGGCTCTGGATATCTTTCTTTTGTACGGCTGTATAAATACGCAGTGGCATTCTTAGCAATGTTTAGACGGTTCTGCTTTTAAATTGTCCTGGTCGGATAAACTTCTATTGCAATGCACTCGAAAATGCGGTGTTTTGACAATATTATATTTCTCTAAAGGAAAAGAGTTACTTCTCTACTGACGTTACAATCTGTCCTCCTTTGACTTATCGATGAAACAGTATTAATCAAGCTTACTTAGGATTTCACCCAAAGTCTATGACAGCTACTTATTTCTTAAAAAAAAATTTTTGATTTTTGTTGCGATATTTATTTTATTATTATTAGAAAAGACTTTATATTGTTATTATGCATGGTAGATGAATAAACATTTTTAACAAAGGTAGTTTATCTCATTAATTAAAAAGTTGTATAACTTATTAATTTCTATCAGATTCTCATTCTGTTAATTTTTAAGATAACTTTTTTGTAGTGAAACGAAATAGTATGCTTTTTGTATCTAACGTTGTAATGTATGAACGTTAACAGATAGAATTAAAATGATATTTCCACAAACTTAAGTTACTCCTACATAATGGAACATGCATATGAAAAATCACCTGTCGCTGTGAAATATTTAAAATCAAAAGCTAAGATTAAAAAAAAATAGTTTGACAATATATTGTACATTTTTATATTTATTTTGCAAACTTCTTTATGGTTTCGCAATTAAAAGATAACATAACGAATGAAACTTAGATACACTTTTTACAAGCATCAAGGAATGCAACGCTAATGAGCCTTTCTTAATCATGTAATCAGCTTAAAAAAAACCTTCACTAATTAATGAACTAAAGAAATGCAACTGGCAAGTACTTGATTGGAATATAAAAGTTTAAAAAAAATATTTGACTTATTGAAAGTCACAAATTGATGTTTGCATTTATCTGCATTGTACAACATGCTCAACAAATTGAAAGAAACTTCTGTATGGAGTTTGAATAAAAAAATATCCGAAATCAACAAATATCACTAAAAATACAAAAAAAAAATGATTAATCATTTCCGAAAATTTTTCCATTGAGTTTTTTCTTCTTGTTCAGCGTTTTTTTTTTAATTTATCTATTTTCTGCTTTTTATCGTATTTATTTTAATTGCATATTTAGATGCTAAATAATTTGGATCACTTGAAGTTGAAGTGTTTTTTAAACTATTTTTTTTATTATTCTTTGATCTTGCAATTAAGTCGATTGAATTTAATTTGATTGCTGATGAAATTAAATGGAAATAAAGCGTCATAGCTGCATATAATATGAACTAATATTTTTTTTATTTTAAAACTTAATTATATCTGATCCAGAAAGGTTTTTATCCAATTGAAAAATAAAAAAAAATTGTAAAGTCATTTCTAAAATAAACATTAATAATAATTGCATTTTTTATATTAACATATCAATTTTGGCAAAATCAATTTGTTCTAGTTCTTTTAAAAAAATTTAACTTTTGTTTGATTGACATAAATTATAATTGCTTCTGAAATTTGCTTTGTAAAAGTTTAAAATACATTTAAATCAATGCTTCTTAGTGCAAAATATATTTAAAGCACCTTTTAATTTCCCACATATTTCCCAAAAACATAAATAAACAAAGTCTAATCTATTTAAAAAAAATGATGAATACAGTATATAATAGAATTATATAACTAAATTGTGCACCTACCTATAATGTAGTTACATTTCTATTACCAAAATAGTCATGAATTTGGAGCCATGATGCACTTTGAGTTAATTCAAATGTTCCCATGAGAACAATAATGTCATCCTCTATTGTGTAGGGCATGCACACATTTGCATGTTGCCAAGCTAACTGAGTTACTCTAAGATTTCCTACTAAGTGCTCAACTAAAGTGTTAGGCATTCTCTAAGTCATAAACAATTATATATTGCATGGTTTTATGAGCGTTTATTATGAGTTGGATGCATAGAATTGCTAGATAATCGACAAGAGAATATTACTTGTGAATTGAATATTAATCCTGAATGTCATATGTGTAGTAAGTTAACAATGACAATAGTCACATATTTACATACTGCCATCTTCAAAAACGAACAAAAAATAGTTGAATCATGATCAACTAACGATTTAACACTCATCCTTTGTATTCGAAAATAATATAGAACTCACTTTTTAATAGAATTCAAGTATTTGAAGTTAAAACATAAATTTTTAGCATAAAACCACATTTACATCAATTGATTATTTGGCAACTTTGGTCGGTTGACTACGTATGTGGCGTAAAATTTATGTCCAGACATGAACTTTAATAAATAAATTATTATCTAAACATCTTACTATTTTTTTTAAAGGATTCCCCTAAATATATATTCTTTTTCTCACATAAACGTTTTCAAAACTTTTCTCACTTCTGTATATACAAAACTTAAGTAACCGAAAAAAAAAACTTCAATATATTAAACTTCTCTAAAACTGCAAAATTGTATTTCTTTCCCAAAAGTAGAATGTATCAAAAATGGAACTAAACACAATTGCACGACATTTTTCACCAGAAAAAAAAACCCTTAAAATGAAACAAAATACTCTACTCGTTTTTTTTATATCATTTATGTCACTGCCTATTCTCAATTCGCTAGTATTACCATGAGAGCGTCTGACAAAATGCATGCTCCCGAATATAAGTCGCAACTTGTATGCGATGAGTTGGAGGCTAGGCCTGGCCAAATGAATGGGCTGTCAGCTCTAATACCTCTCCATGCTAAGGAAATATCTTAAAACGGAGGATTGAGTAAAGTGGTGCAGAGAGACAGAGTATGGCCGTAGCAATAAGATGTAATAAGTCGGCCGTCGTTCTAATTTCTGGTTATTCCCTATGTCGGGACAAGAAAAAATTTGTCGACGTCTTCGGAACTAAAAAAACACCCCTCTTTTTACTAAGCAAAACTGAAATACATTTATTTAGTAATTTTATGTGACATAATTGGTTTGATGGCCATTCGGATTCTCAAAGAAATAGCGCTTGTGAACAAAATCCGATTTATTAATTTAAAACCTTCATATGAACTACTAAGCTTTCGAAAGCATTTCTTAATTCATTCACATAAAGTTTCTTTAGACTGCTTTGAAGCAATTTGTTCTCCTAAATAAACGTGAAGTTTGCATTGTTGCAGCTCAAGCACTATCAGGATCATTGTCCACATTACTTGCCAATATTCATTATTAGTCCGATAGGTTTATGCATTTGTTAGTTCTATTAGTACGATAGGTTTGCGCATTTGTGATAATAATTAAAAAAAAACATCGTCCACCTCTTTTCCAGTTAAACAGAAAACAATGTTAAATTTCTGTAACCTTAGAATTAGAATTAAGTTATATTTTAAGATTTATCAGTTTAACAAATTTGCCTTAGTCATAAATATTTAAAAATTAGGAAGAAATATTAAATATAAAATTGTAATTCACTTTTAGTACAATACATTTTTATGCATAGTACGTCACGTTAAAGTACGAAATTGTATGCATTATTTGACTTAGCAACATCACATATATTAAAAACTTTTGTAAAGTGCAATCACTTTAATGATCAAAAGGAATTGTGTTTTTTATTCTAAGATTCACGGGATATTAAAAACAACGTTATTTTTTTTGTTATTATTAGGATATATTACATCTAAAACAATAAGCTGAATTTTTATTTGAATTTACAGAAGTCTCATCAGTATTGACAATAAAGCAACTTGATACGGGTAATGCATTAATATTGCTACAACATTCATAACATTTATCTAAACTTTTTAAAAAAACCAAATACTTTCTTAATAAGATGCTTCAAAACTCGAATAAAATAAATATTTCACACACAAAAAAATCCTGTTTGTTATTAAATTTTTAAAAACAATGACAAATATATAATAACGTTCTTGTTGCTGTTCGTTGAAGAATTCGATATTTTTTAATGACCATTATTTTTATACATTAATTCTTATTTTTGATATTCGTTTAAATCAAACACTACAACTTCTCCCATAGCAGTTAATGTTTTGTTATTGTAAAAGTAGCTTGGAATTTTGTCTATTGAGATTTTTGCTGACTTGTAACGTAAGAAATAAACGTCTGTTGTTTTTGTTACAAACTGAATTATCTTCATTTGGGGAACCGGTGGTTCATTTGAAGATTGGCGTCCGGACTTTATTTACGTAAATTACACATCTGGCGTCCGTGACAGGACCGGTTAAGCGAATTCAAAATGTTTCAAGCAGTTAAAGGCTTTAAAAAAGAAGATTTATTGTACTTGTGCCAAGAGATTATCGGGTCCTTACCATCTAAAACTACTATTTTTGCACTGAAAGAAGAAATTTTGAACAGTGACGAATACAAAGCAGATCCGGATTTTATTACTTCTGTGTTCGTAACAACTGTTGCTGAAAGACAGCAAAGAGAAGAGAAAAAACGCCAAGACGAAGAAAAGAAAAATCGCCAAGACGAAGACGATAGAAGGCTTCAAGACGAAGAACGTCAAAGGCAAGATGTAGAACGTCAAAGGCAACAGGAATTAGAATTGGCCAGAATAAATGCCCGAAGAGCGTTGGATGCTCCCGAGGAAACTGCAGAGTTAACAGGTAACGTCAAAAAGAAATTCAATTTGCCTAAATTAGAATTAAGACAATTTTCTGGTGATATTAAAGAATGGCTCGCATTTTGGAGTCAATTCCAACATATTCATGATGATAATGATATCGCCCCCGAAAACAAATTTCAGTATTTGATACAAGCCACTGTTACTGGGTCTCGTGCTCGTGAAGTCGTAGACAGTTTCCCGCCAACAGGGGCAAATTATGCGAAAGTAATTGAAAGTTTGAAAGCTCGTTTTGGTAGGGAAGATTTGTTGGTTGAAGTATATGTTAGAGAGCTCTTAAAATTAGTAATATCAGTTCATAAAAATGAAAAATTATCTATGACGTCTCTGTATGATAAAGTGGAGTCTTACATGAGGGCTTTGGACTCTTTAGGTGTCACGACTGATAAGTGTGCTTCCATTTTATATCCTATGGTTGAATCGTGTTTCAATGAAGACTTCTTGAAGGCATGGAACAGGCATTCGAGTTCTTCCTCTTCAGCTGATGCCAAGGAGAGACTAAATAATCTCATGCAATTTATTAAGACAGAAGTGGAAGGAGAAGAAAGGATCAATTTAGCAATGTCAGGCTTCGGATTGAATGAACCTAGAAGCAAACAGCCTCCAAATAAGAAGCAATGGAATAAAATCCCTACCGTGGCGAACTTGCTGACAACTTCAACGAAAGATAATAAGAAATCTTGTATTTTCTGCATGGGTAAACATGCTAGTGCTGACTGTTTCTCTGCCCAAAAGATGAGTTTGGAAGAGAGGAAGAGTGTAGTCCGAGAAAAGCAGTGTTGTTTTGCCTGCTTGACTCCCGGCCACACTGCCCGTAAATGCAGAGCGTTTCTCAAATGTATATTGTGTGGGAGAAAACATGTGCCCTTGATGTGCGAAGCAAACGAATCGAAGGAAAATGACGTTAAGAAGACAGAAGAAACTGAAGTTAACAATGAAGTTACTATGTCTAATGTAAGTGGAAGTCCTAAAGTGTTTCTCCAGACCCTAAAGTGCAAACTAATATCAGATAAGAAGGAAATCCTCGTACGAGTTATTCTAGACACGGGATCTTCCAAATCTTATGTTGTAAAGAGTCTTGCAGAAGAGATGGGGTATAATCCGGTAAAAAAGGAGACTTTAGTGCATTCCCTCTTCGGTGGAGTAAAATCTGAAGAATCGAAACACTCATGCTACAGAATAAGACTAAAAAGTATAAAGAACAATTTTGCTTGCAACTTTGAAGCGTTGGATCAAGTAACCATTTGCAGTGATGTTTCACCTGTATGTCCAGGGCCTTGGCTGAAAGAGCTGCAAGAAATGGATATTATCCTAAGTGATGTTGGTGCAGTGTCTCATCCGGTAGATGTTTTAATTGGAGCGGACATTTTTGGGAAAATTATGACTGGTCAGCGAAAGGTCCTATCAAGCGGTTTAGTGGCAATTGAAACATTGCTCGGGTGGACTCTGCTGGGCAAAGTTCCTGATAATGAAGTCGCATCTGCTAATGCTATGATGGTAACTTCCCTGTTAGTGAAAGACATGGACATATCAGATATGTGGCGATTGGATTCTATCGGTATTCAAGATCCATCAGAACAGAAAACTAAAGAAGAACTTCATGAAGCCACAATGGATCATTTTCTAAAGACTGTGGATGTCAATGAAGATCAGCGTTTTCATGTTTGCTTGCCCTGGATCGATACCCACTTGCCATTGCCAAACAATTTCGACTTAGTACTCAGAGGGCTAGAAGTGACAAGCCGCAAGCTGAAAAATGAAAAGTTATACGATGCTTATGGAGAAGTATTCAATGAGTGGGAGCAGGAAAACATCATCGAAGAAGTTCCAAAAGAAGAGATGATGTTACCATGTCATTATTTACCCCATCGGCACGTAGTGAAGGAAAATAGTACCACAAAGATTAGGCCCGTGTTTAATGCTTCTTCTAAACAAAAAGGATCTCCAAGTCTAAATGATTGCGTCGAAAAGGGACTAAATTTGATAGAACTAATACCCTCCATAATATCTAGGTTTCGAATGTTTAAATTTGGTGCAACAGCTGACATTCGCAAAGCCTTTCTTCAAATCAGTCTCAATAAACAAGATAGAAATTTCTTACGCTTTCTGTGGTACAATGAAGATGGCAAGCTAAAGTATTATCGTCATTGCAGAGTTGTCTTTGGAGTGTCCTGCAGTCCATTCTTGCTTGCTGCAACGATAAAATACCATTTGGAAACGAAGCTTGATGAAGCTCTCCATGGGAATAAAAGATACCCAGAAGATATTATACGACATCTGTTAAACAGCTTTTATGTGGACAATTGTCTAATTAGTGTCAAGTCTGAAGCAGAGTTGAAGCAGTTTATCGAAGTTGCTAGTGAAATTATGGCTGAAAGGAAGTTCGATTTAAGAGGGTGGGAGTACAGTGGCCCGTCGGAGTCTATAGAAAGTCCTACCAATATCTTGGGAATGATGTGGGACAAACAGAATGATACCCTTTCTATAAGTCTTCCTGATGTCACAGAAGCCAAGAATGAAGTAATCACAAAAAGAAATATTTTGGCTGCTTCACACAAAGTTTTTGACCCAATAGGAATTACCAGCCCTGTGATGCTACGTCCAAAACTCTGGTTACAAGATTTGTGGAAGTCTAAGATCGGCTGGGATGGAGAAATTGACAGTGAAACTCGCCAAGATTTTCTAAAGTGTCTAAATGAGCTCGAGCATCTAAAGAATTTGAAAGTGCCAAGATGGTTGCATTGTGAAGTAGGGGCCGAAAATTTTTCTTTGCATTTTTTCTGTGATGCGAGCAAACTTGCCTATTCAACGGTTGCCTTTCTGCGAGTTGCTGATAGAGCTACTGTTCATGTGCAGCTTATACAAAGTAAAACAAGAATCGCTCCTTGCGGAAAGAAAGAAACAACAATTGCTCGGCTGGAACTTCTTGGTGCCACCATTTCTGCTCGTCTTTCTACTGAAGTCCTAAAGGAGTTTAAAACAAAGAATGTTTGTTTTTGGACACTCTACAACAGTGTTGGCTTGGCTGAAACGAGAAGATGTGTGGGGTGCATTTGTACAGAACCGTGTCCAAGAAATCAGGCAACTGACACCAGTTGAAGCCTGGAGACATGTACCTGGGTCCTCAAATCCTGCAGACCTCTCAAGTAGAGGATGTTCATCCCAACAGCTTTGCTGCCTAAAATGGTGGGAAAGACCCAGCTGGTTGTACCTATCTCCTCATGAATGGCCAACTATCGACCCAGAAAGAGATGTAAATGAAGAAGAAGTAATCAAAGAAAAAAGAAAAACGGTTGTCTCATCCATGATAAATATTGACGATGAAGATATCTGTTGTGATCATTTTTCTTCTTACAGTAAGAATATCAGAGTACTGGCATGGAGTTTACGTTTTATCCATAACATTTCACACGAACATAAACTGAAAGGTAATTTGAGCTCTGAAGAATTTCAACAAGCAGAATCTTTGTTTTTTAAATCCATACAGTCAAAGACTTTTCAAGATGATAAGTTCCTTTCGAAAATGCAAGCATTTAGAGATGAAAATGGAATTTTGAGAATTAGAACAAAACTTGTGGAGAGTGACGAAAACGTGGAATTCAGATTACCAGTTCTTTTACCTGCGTGTACTATCGTTGAGAAATTAATTCGCGAAGAACATGAAAAAGCTATGCATGCCGGTTCTTCAATTGTACTTGCCAAACTAAGAGAAAAGTTTTGGATACTTAGAGGGAAAAAGTTGGTAAAGAAAGTTTTGTCTAAATGTGTGCCATGCCAACGCTACAAATCCCGACCAGTTGAAGTACCCTTTGCTCCACTGCCTAGAGAGAGAATTACACAGACTAAAGTCTTTGAAGTGTCTGGTGTCGACTATGCCGGTCCTCTCAACTTGAAGACAAAGGGTAAAGCTTGGATAGTTTTGTTCACATGCGCAGTGTACCGAGCGGTCCACTTTGAACTGGTCGAGTCGCTCAGTACAGATGCTTACATTCAAGCTTTGAGAAGATTCATTGCCAGAAGGGGCAGAGTTTCCGTCCTATATTCAGATAACGGCACGAATTTTGTAGGGACTAACAATGCCTTGAAAGGTTTAAACTGGGAAGAAATAGCTGTGTTCTCAACCGCTTGGAAAATCACTTGGAAATTCATTCCACCCACAGCAGCCTGGTGGGGTGGTTGGTGGGAGCGTATGGTTAGAATGCTGAAAGAACTCCTGCGCCGGGTGTTGGGGAAGTCTACTGTCAACTATGAAGAGCTGAACACGATACTGTGTGACTGCGAGGCTGTGATAAACGCTAGGCCCCTTACTTACCTGCAAGATGATCCAAATGACTTGGTACCATTGACTCCTGACATGTTCATTTACAGTGGGGGTAACAGCGAAAATCCAGATCTTGACAGTGTAGACCGATCTTCCTTGACAAAACGTATAAAGTATTTACAAAAATTACGCGAAAATCTCAGGCAACGATTCAGAAATGAATACCTTGCCATATTAGTTCACAAAGGAATCAGAAGAAGTTATGTTTTGAATGTGGGTGACGTTGTTTTAATTGGTCAAGACAATATACGGCGCATCGATTGGCCACTTGGAATTATCTTAGAAGTCTTTCCCGGTAGAGATGGGGTTCCAAGAGTAGCGAGATTGAAGACCTCCAGAGGGGAGAGAATCCGCCCTTTTCAGCGGCTGTACCCTTTGGAAATATCTGGAACTGATGTAGATGTGCTACAGACTGCCAGAAGATCGTTAAGGAAGAGACATTGAGATTCATCGTCGAACTTTTTAACTTGTTTTTATTTAAAAAAAAGACTTTTTTTGGACTCTAAATTGTGCTTATAATTCCAAATATCAAATTTTCTGTTGCAAAGTGATAACCTTTGCAAGGTGGGAGTATGTTGCTGTTCGTTGAAGAATTCGATATTTTTTAATGACCATTATTTTTATACATTAATTCTTATTTTTGATATTCGTTTAAAACAAACACTACAACTTCTCCCATAGCAGTTAATGTTTTGTTCTTGTAAAAGTAGCTTGGAATTTTGTCTATTGAGAATTTTGCTGACTTGTAACGTAAGAAATAAACGTCTGTTGTTTTTGTTACAAACTGAATTATCTTCATTTGGGGAACCGGTGGTTCATTTGAAGATTTGCGTCCGGACTTTATTTACGTAAATTACAGTTCTTTTTAACACAAACGTTCTTTTTCTAACAAAAACGAGCAAATGATTTTTCGAAATCAAAATAATTTCTTCTAAGATTCCACCATAACTTTAATAATGTGAAAACGCTAATGTTTTTCCATTTCCCTTTGAATTGAATTATATACGGTTCAAAACGTCATTCCAAAGCAGGAAATGTGTAAAACATCTGTGAAATAATTTTAAATTACATTCACCGAAAACGAAACCAATTTAAAATAATTGTATTCCACTGATATTTTAAAAAGAGAAGAGAAAAAGAAAGTGTTTACGAAATATCAAACTAAAATAATTTTGTAAACAAATATATGCATTTAAGAATTGTTGATGCCGCTAAAAATGCATAGAAACGTTTAGTTAAGCATTTTAGCATCATCATTTTTACATTAAAACCCCATAATAGTAAGTCTGTCACATCAATCAGTTTCTTTTGGTTTTAAAATCAGACGTTGAGACCTAATCTCCCAAATAAATTATGCATTTCTTAACGAAAAATAAAAATAGGGGTTCGCCATATTTGTTCCAGGAATAAAGGCTCCGGTATACTACATTTTGAAATAATAACGAAACATATAGAACTATTAGTTTGCTTTAATGGAATTTTTAAGAAAATTGATTTATGATTAGGTTAATACTTTGTCATGAGGGGATTACCGGGTAGTTTTGTTTTTGTATTTGAAAGTGGAATTTTATTAACGGATGTAAATGTTTATTTCGTTTAAAATAATGGTATGCATTCGAAAAGCTTAAATACGATTACAAAAGTTTAACTTTCTTTAAAGATATATTTTTAGTTTCTTGTAAGACAACTTGTTCATTCTTCTAGAGAAATTATTTGGTTTTTGGACCAACAAAGCAACGAAAATGGTTTTTAAATAGTTGGTTACTTAAGCAATAGGCTGAAAGAGATATGAAATACTTAGGTAAGCGTTGTGTAGGAAAAAGTATTTCCTAATAAGTTCGTTGCATTTAATTTTTCGCTTTTGTAAAAAGACAAATTTCAATTTAAGATAATTTACAATTTGAATGTTTAGGTTCCCCCAACATAATTTAAAGACATAGAATTGTCACATTAATGCATATTTGAGCTAAAAAATAGTTTATTCTATTTAATTATTTCAATGAAATTTTTTTTAAAGATTATAGCCATGATATCAAAACTAAGAAGAGTAGTTTAAAAAAAAACGAACGTAGTAAAAGTTAAATAATTTAGTTGTTTTCCGATTTTTCCTTGCGTTTACAAACAAAATGTGCCGATATCCATTTGAATCTGTGAAACATTCAAATTAAAGATTTAACTTTTAAGCATTCTTTCCTTTATATTTAGCATCATTAAAATGCCACGAAGCAATTGGCATTCCAAAATAAATGTACACACGTTGTTGTATTTCACAAAGTAATAAAAAAATTCACAGTATATGTTAACAACATACCATAAAAACTCAAACTAATACACTATGAAACACGCCTCGCATGTAAATATACAAAAAGTACTCCTTTAAATTTTCAGGCAATTTATTTCGTCAGGATATATATTTTTTATACAAAAATAGCATATACCTTTAAGCCATAGTGCGAGGAAAATAAACAAATGGTGTAGTATGTAGCAAAGCGTTTTTGAACTGAAAGAAAAATATTTAAAGTGAATCAACTGCAGAAAAAATATCGAGGCCTCGTTACATTTTACAGTTCTAAAATAACGGGGAAAAGTTCGGCTCGGCAATAACTAATTTAATGAAAAGAAAAAAGAGGGTTTCACCTTTGTATATAAAATAAATAACATCTTGTTTTTTTCACACATGTTTTTGGTGCTAAACATATAAAAGTTGCTTCATAATTAAAGTTAAGATTTATTTCGGATTTATAATCAATGTTACGTGGGATTTGTTGTGAACACACTTGAAACGAGGTTGTTTGATAAAAAAAATATCAACGGAACAACACGGTCACGTTAAATGAAACTCTAAAACATTAATAAATTTGCTACATGAAAAATCACTATAATGTTACGCTGTAAAAGAAATCCAGAAGCGTTTTTGAATATATGGGACAGTCACGGCGCATTTTATTTTCAGAAAAGTTTCCGATTATTTTGGAAGATTTTCGGATAGAAGATTTCTTTAGGTACTATTCAGAAATATTTTATTAGCATTTCTTAGAATTTTTCAACTTCTCCTATATTTTCCAGTACATAACTTATTTATAGAATGACTGGAAGTAGTGGGGATTTAAAATCTGTAATTCTGAGAAAGTTCAATCTCGATTAGTACTGCACTCTTAAAACAAAAGAGTGAAATCCACTTCAATAGGATAAGTGCATTTTCGACACTGAAAAGGAGTGAAAATTAACTCAGACAGAGTTAAAATCACTCGTTTGGAGTGATCCTGTCGGAGTTTTAACTAAAAAAAGAGTGAAATCCACTCCAATAGGATAAGTGCATTTTCGACACTGAAAAGAGTGAAAATTAACTCAGACTGAGTTAAATTCACTCGTTTGTTTTAAGAGTGTGGATCTGACTACTAAGACAAAATATAGTCATAATGGTAGAGAAACCTTTTAATCTTCAGGTGATTTAATACGGTAATACATATTGTGATAAAAAATGAAAACAAATTAATTGACTTGTTTTTGTAATAAAAGAACAAAAACAAAGCATACGTGTTTTCCAAAATAAGTGTTTACTGCATTCTATGCTTCTACCCCCAAATTGCAGCACGTTACATCCTGTCTATCGCCCCCTTTACCCTACAACATTCCTTTCAAATCACCTTTATCAGATGCAACATGGGTGGAAAAGCAATTTAAAAACAGATCGATTTCCTTTAAAATAAGCAAAGCTTGGGTACATAGGAATGCAGAAGGTAAGGCCTAATGAAAAAACATAATGATGATAGAGTGTTGCTTGAAACAGATGGTGATGTTTCAAGTGCTGAGGGTGCTTATTTTTGGTTTTAGTTTTTTTTTTTTAATTAGGCTGTTTAAAATGTATTTAAAAGGTATACTGGGAATTGTTTAATACAAAAGGGGTAACGATTTGAGGATTGTCGTGTTTTTTTTGTGATAATTTAAACGTAAAAGATTGATTTAATCGTTTAAAAAAAATTCGAAGACATTACTAATCATAAATAGTCGTTGATTTTAGTGTAAATATATCAAAATACACATTTGATCAAAAGTAAGTTGAACTAACATTTAGAAACAAACAAACATTACTTTGGTGTTTTAAAAAGGGCTATAACTTGAAGAATTGACAATTTAAAAAAACTACTATTTCGAAAAAATTTAACACATCTTGAAAAAGTACAAATAAATTTATTGTTTGTGGCAAAAGTTAAAAATACTTTACGTAAATCACTAGTTTGTTTCAGACAAATTCATTCAAAATCCTATTTTAATGAAAAGCTCGTAAAAAGTTAAATATTTTTGTTGATTATCTCGTTACATAAAATGTTCAATAAAGGAATTTAATTGTTTCTATTATTTATATATTCGATTATTTATATATTCGATTATTTTATTCTATTATATGTAATTTAACAATGTTATATGGTTCAGTACGGGAAAATGGTGATGCAACAACTATATAATACTTTAAGTGTTAAATTGCTAAGTAAGAAAAACATTTTAAATCAAGTAACATGTGTTCATTTTTTAGACAATTTAATTATTTGTATATCAATAAACATTTTTTGAAAAAAACATTTTTTGAAAAAAATTGCACTTCTCTCATCACAACTAACTTCAACCATGAAAGCTTTAATAATTAATAAGCAAATCTAGCATATTTTTATTGCTAGAAATACAGTCAAATAGCAGAATTTCATACGCTTGTACTAAAGCTATTAAATGCAGGTCTACCTTCCTCTGCCAGTTTGGCGTTATTAAATAAATAACAAAGTTATAAAAAAAATCATTTACGTTTAAGAGTAATTTATAATTAACATACAAATCGTAAAAACAAACCATCTGATATTTATTTCAAATAACTTGTGCTATCTTTAAAGCGAGCACTTCTCTTAATTATATGCATGTTAATTTAGAAAATGGGAAACATTTCGAACTCGAAATATTTAAAATGCTCCCTAAAGGTCAAACATCATCTATTATTAACCAAGCAACATAAGCTGTGAAGAGAACCATATCATTAAAATAAACAAATTACTTGGTTTCAAAACAATTTTAAGGTGCTTCGGTTTTAAAGTGATAGCATAATCCCAAACTGTTTCAAAACAGTTTTCTCTTGGGCGTGTTCAAATATTTTCTTTCCCTAATTTGAAACCTAAGAATCAACTGCAAACTTGTTCGAAAGTCCTGCCTCGTATTTAGTTTGAATACCAAATTCAAACAGTGGCTTTTCCCTGTACTCTTACTTTGGTCCTTCTTTAAATGTTTTCTTCAAGTAAAGCATTTCGCATTAGTTAAAAATTTATATCTTAAAACTGTCTAACTTAAATTCCTTTAGTTAGATAAACGATATTTGAAATCTTGTTGCATTTTTAAATTGTTAAACATACAATTCAAGTTTTAAGAGTTCACTTTTTAAAGTTTTTGCGTCAAAGTTAACCTTTTGCGTTAAGAGTTAACTTTGCGTCAAAATTCACCGAGGGTCTCATATTACCGTTTTTAGTTGCACCATTAAATTTAAAACTTAAGAAAGTTTCGATTTTCATAGCAATTTACCAAACACTGAAAAACATTTGCTTCGAATAACTTCTTATAAACTTTTTCAATATTATATTAAATGGCACTTATTTATTTTATACACATAATATGGTAAAACCATTCGTAAATTTTGTATGAACGACTTTTTAGAGATAAAAGATGTTTGTGGTTTATGTTTAACCCTTTCAGTCCCAGTGATGCCAGTGATGCCAGTGGACATTATCATTTTTCTGATCATAATTTTAAATAAATAATAGGACTGACATCGATTGGGATTAATAAAAAATATTTTCCAATAGAAAACATCGAATGACGTGCTCTTTGACATCATAAATGGCTGCAGACGATCAGAATTTTTTTTCTAAAATGATATTACGAAATTGTCATTGGGACTGAAAGGGTTAAATCAAGTTAGTCACATGAACATTTGATAATTAATAAGCAAATCCATCAAATTATTATTACTATGAAATGCATGAATGTATGAAATGTACTATAAATTCGCACAAAGGCTATTATTGAGTGCACGTCGTTGGTTTCCTCTGTCAATTTAATGTTTTTAAATAAATAATAAAGTAAAATTATATTCACATTTAAAAGTGATAACTGTAATTCATTACTAACACATAAATCGTAAAATAAACTTGCTGGTATTTATTTCAAAAAAACTTTTGTAATGTCTTTAAACTGACTATTTCTCTTAATTATATACAAGTTAATTTTGAAAATGGGAAACATTTCGAACTGGAGAAATTTAAAATCTCCTTAAAAGTCAAAGATCATATATTAACCAAGCAACATAAACTAAACTGTGGGAAGAATCATAATATTAAAATAAACAATTTACTTGGCTGCAAAGCAATTTTAAGGGTCTTCGGTTTTAAAGTTACAGCATTATCAGAAACTGTTTCGATACAGTTTTTTTTCTTTAGCGTGTTTAAATATTTTATTTGCCGAATTTGAAAGTTTAGAATCAACTACCAACTTGTTCGAAAGTCTTGACTCGAATTCAGTTTGATTACTAAGTTCAAACAGTATCTTTTCCCAATATTCTTAAGTTAGTTTTTTTATGTCTTTAGCAAGTAATGAATTCTTTATTTGTTTAAAAAAAACTTTAACTTATATTGTTTTAGATAGTTAAACGTTATTTAAAATCGCGTTATCTTTTTAAATTGTTAAACACATATTTAAGTTTCAAAGAGTTCTTTCGATTTTAAACTTTTTCACAATAACAAAAAGATTAAAAACCATAAAAAACTCTTTTGGGACCTACAACGAACGTCGAGATGCATTATGGGTATTAGATTAACGCTTTTAGTTGTACCATTAAATTTAAAACTTACTACTCCTTAGAAAGTTGTGATTTGCATAGCAAATTACCAAAAACTAAAAATCATTTACTTCGTATAACTTCCTGTAAACTTGTAAAATAATTCTTTGTAAAATACTTATATATTTGAATACAGTACACTAATCTCTTTTATACTAAAACTATGATAAAACTATACCTAGATTTGAAATTTATTAATTTTTAAATATAAAATAAGTTTGTGATTTACGTTAAGTTAGTCGCAGGAATATAATCAATACGATTAAAAAAATTATTGAAAATGTATATGGCTATCTTACACCGTTATACACGTGAATGGCATCAAAAGCTATACCGTGCCTGATAAAATTTTTTATTAAGCTTTAACTAAGTTTTTTTAAAACTATTTTAAAAAATATATACTATAAAAAGATATTTCTAACATGAAATTAAATATAACAATTTATCTATTACTTTGTGTTGCATATTATAAAACCCAAATTCACCGGCAAGAATATTTAATTTTTTATGTAATATATTATCAAACCCAAATTTACAGATAATCTAGTTAATTTTTTTTAACTATTTCTCGGGGGGAAAAAAGCAAGGGAAAAAAGGATTTGCCACTGAAAAAGAAATATCAATCCAAAATCGAGGCGACTTGAAAGACCCGGGACACCTTTGGAAATAGAATGATGTTTATCTTAAAGGGTTAGGTCAACACTCTCTCCGTTCCTTAACTGTTTAAGTCAACAGTTCAAACCTAAACAGTCAAACTCAGAAATGCAGGTCCCGCCTGGGAATCGCCAAACAGTTGGACTGTGAGTGTACAAAAAAATAATTCTGTTTACTAAGAGTTCCAGTATTTGTTTCTTGTTTAGCGTGTATTTACTTGTAAAAAATATTTAGAATTTTTTAAAAGTTGTATTGAAGGATTTAAATAAATGTGCAGTGTTTTGTTTTTGAATGCAACTAAATCAAAAGAGTGAGGGGGGGGGGGGGGGTAGTATATAATAGGGATTTATATATTGCGTAAACAAACTTTTTGTTAGCCAAAGCACACACACAAGTATTTGTTATACTTTCCAGACCAACAATTTTGTTTTGTCCAGATATAAAATTCCATTTAATATAAAAAAAATAGTGTACTAAATTAATTTAGCAGTTACAAAACTTTTTAACTATAAGAATTGTAGCCGACCCAGTGGAGCAATGGTTAGAGTGCTAGCCTTTGGAGATGCTAGTAAGGGAACTTGTCTTTGTGTCGTCCTTCTTTGTGTGTCTCTTGTGGCTGTCTCTTCCGGCGAGCGGGGTAACAGGCTATAAAGCCTATGTTCTTCCCTTCTAAAGGACGAACTCACTGTCATTTGTCAAATATGTATAATAAATGTAGTTTTCTATGGAACTGAGGGTTAATTCTTCTGATAAATAATTTAGCTAAAAATTAATACAATCTGGTATGCGTCAACAGAGTTCTATTGTACACAATTAACGTTGAAGGATGATTTTATATTTTTAGACAATGGTTTTGTTTTAAAAAAATCCTGCATATTTTTTTTATGATTTACAATAAATATAATTTTTTACCCTTTAAATGAGCAATTATTTCATATATTAAAGTAGTCATAATTAAATTAATTATATAATTAAATTCATAAAAGTTATTTTAAAAACAAACCAATTTACGAACGTTTTTTCACCTTCTTCCTACCACAAACCGATATCTAATGAATTCTTGAAAACTTCCATTCATAACTGAATTATCTCCTGAAAAGATTATTTATTATTCTTTCTTAATTGAAGTGCATTAGGTGTTTCCAAAGGAAAATATATGATTATTATAATTCCCAAAGTAAATCTGAAAGATGTTTCCAACAAAGTTTCTGTCATTAGCATTGGATAATTCAATTAAAGAAGCCAAGGAAATTATCTTTTGTTTTTTTATGCACAAAAATAGTCTCTAAATTTGCAGAAAGGCTTGGTTTGGCTTCAAGATGCGGTTGATAAGAAGTATTTGGCTCCTTAATGGTATGATTTATCTTCAACCAGTATCAGAAACATATTAATCTATCGATAATTCATGAAATTTCTGTTACCAAGTGTATTTTTTAACCATGCTTTTGATGTTTTCATAAAATTATTTAAACATTAAATTAAGACTGGAGTAATGTACACACATATAAACTGTTTTGCATAAAATTACTTATGTATGCAATTAGCAATAAAAATATTTGAATGTTTATGAAAAAGCATTAAATGTCCTGAAGTCCTTCACCGATTGGTTTTATTTTTTTTAAATGCTTGAAATTATTTACTGATGTTTTAATACCAGACTTAATTTTATTGAGTTTTAATGTTTTTCACTTGCGTAGCAATATGCGAGTTTTAGATAGATTTAATAGATTTACTCAAGGTACCGAAACAATGAAGTAAAAAGTAGTAAACCGATGTTTAAAATAAATGAGTTTTTGCTTCCTTTTTTGATTTTTATTTAATTGGATGGCTAAAAAATTACATTTTATTAAATTTTGATTAGTTTCTACAAAACTCAAGAGTAGAAGGAGGATTTTTCTGCTTTCAGACAGACAGACGAACCAATTTTTAACAACTACTTTAGAATCAGCGCCCTACAAAACGCATTTTCAAATTTCAATCCTTAGCAATTCTTTCATTGCCTTATATTTGAAACATTAGACAATAGAAGCAAAAACTATTTTCTAGAGATTTTAACTCTTAATACGTATTTATCGGTTACGTCACTTTTCCGCATAATGAGTGATTTGCTCGATGTAACAAACTCAATGCAGCCCAGCTAATTAAATTCCACTCCTAACCAATGAAGGGTCTCTGACACCGTTTTTAAGTCATAAAGAAAATTAAGACCTTGTTCACACTTTTTTTTGTCTATTTCAAAAGACACAGAATGAATATGAGGTCATTTTTAATAATCATTAGCTCGCGACCAAAATTAACTGTAACAGGGAGACATGAATTATTCTTTTTTCTCTTCTCATTTGACTCTAAACTTTTTTATCGAGTTCAAGATGTCGTATAAGTGTGATAAAATTGTAATTGTACCGTTTTGCTTCCAAATGTTTTTTCTTGTATTTTCAGTGCTAATACTTTCATTTAATATAAGAATCTAGTTGTTTTTTACGAAATTTAAACAGTTTTTTTTAAAGAAATTGGCGATTCATTAAGCTATTATTTAATAGTTTTAAAATTAGTACCAATAAAAAGAATAATGTGAATTTATTACATAATTGATATAACTGATATAGGGATTTTTTTTGTTATGAAAGTAAATAAAACATTTATACATTGCATTAACGAAAAAGATTTGATCAAGTCAGGAGCTGATTTCGACGCTCGAAAAATGCATCTAAATGAGCTCTGGTCTTTACTCTATTATCCTACACTGCATTACTCAATAATGCCCTCATAATTCCATTGCCCAAATATTTTCTGCCACAAAAATATTCTTAAAGTGTTTTTGTTTTCCAACGGGGCAGTATTTGGATGGGATCAAGCCTTTTGCATACTCGGCATATTCCTTAAAACTGATAGCCATTTTTGTTACACCATCTTGCTACTAATTATCGACCCCCATGATTTAGATTAAAATGAATATAAGCTCTCGGTAGATGCAAAAGTATGCCGAGATTCAATTCTGCTTAGGAAACCCAAGCCAATTGTGTACTCAAGGGATCCTTTACATGCCACATAATATACTTACTTATGAGGCTTTTGAGGCAGGCACGTAATATCTAACAGCAATTGAAACGGCTTTATAAAACGGTAGTGATGGCCTGACCATTGTTACCTTACTTCCAAAACCAAATATGAAGAGTACACGGGAAGAGCCACTTGGTTTTATAAGAGTCCTACCTTGTGTGTCTGCTTCGCGGAGATTGGCGACAGGAAACCGGTTTTTCTTTTGTTTCTTCATTCGTGGTACAAACGTGTTACTCGTGTCTTGCGTGAATCAGGGTTGCCGCGAAAGAAAAACAAAGCGAGTAACCAGTTTATTTATACCTGTTTAGGCGATTTCTCTCTATAATTGCCAAAGAGGCCGATTGAGGAAAGCCTTCTACGGAATCAAGTGGTTTTTCCCTTGTACTCTTCACATGTTCCCACCATTCGGAATCCGCACCTTTCACTAGTTTCTATCTAATAATATCTCCCTTATAAAAATGCAGCCATACAGGCCATACCTCTTCAACAACCATTGTAAAACACCTCTTATTTTAATCAGTCAAGTGTCACTTGCATCATTGTCATAACACTACGGCGTATTTCCCATTCGAGTCGTAATTATTTTAGCCCTTCTGAGAGTGGCTTCATTCAATTTCACTTGAGCCCGGGGTGGGTTTTTTTTTGTTCCAAAAATACAAAAGCAGCAATTCGGATTCGGTATGCGAAAAAGAAAATAAGAAAAAAGGAATCATAATTAAGAGATATGAATTGTTCTCACATTCATTTGAATTGCTACAGATAAAGTGGGGTCAAGTACGCAGAAGAATATGCTTAAGCCCTTTTGTTTCACTAAAATGCTGGAAGTCAGAGGCGTAGAGGGTAATTCTCCCAAAGACTTGACATCATTTATTTTTAAATATATGTTTAAGGGGTAAAAACTGGGAGTCGACGAAGAAACTGTAATTAAATTCGTAGCCAAATTAATTAACATCACGAAAGAATAAATATTTCAATGAGGCGTGCAATAAAATTCAAATACAGAAACTCTTAATTAAAGTTATTATTTTGTAACATATTTTTTTAATTGTAAAAAAAAAATCATTTGTTTTACTGTGCTATTTACTGTCAAAGAATGAATGTTTTATGTTTTACTGTAGCACCAATGATTAATCAAGTTTTCATTTTATATTACTTTGAATTGTGGATTTAAAGTCAAATGAACAATTCTTCATATATATAGTATTAAATAAAAAAGGTATTAAAAGTGTGTTTTATTTAATAGTTCTTACTTCCGTTTATTCTAGTTTAGAATGTAAATTTCTAATATCTTCTTTCTAGTTTGAAATCTCAAACTATCATAATGAGAGATAATATGTCAGTAACAATATTGATTTGCCCTGTAAGCATTTTTCGTTAGATTAGAACAGCAAAATAAGACAAATTTGAATTGATAATAGTATCCGGTTATTTAAAAATATTTGGGAAACTAAGAAATTGTGCCGCTCTTTTCAGAATATTTTGAGGAAGTTAAAAAAAAATAAACAAACAGATGATACTTTCTGTTCAACTTTGTTTTATTTTGATGTTATTACAATACTCATACTATGTGGAAAATGCGTATATGGTGAAGCAATTTCTTTATAAATAGCAGAGATTGTAATCTCAAAACAGATGACTTAGTTCTATTAGCCTGCTCAATAACTAAACATACCTTTTAAAAATAAATTTTTGTCGAATATGTATTTGAAACTTATGAAGTTTATCTTATGGCTGTATTTCATTTCCGTGATATTTCTTCTCAATGAAAGTCGTTGGATGTTTATTGCAATGCACATTATATATGGTCTATCGCATTATCCGTGTAAAAACGGATATTTTCCCAATAACTAATGAATAAGTGCTAATTTCACAAAATCAATAGCGTTATGCACTCTGAATCGATGCATTTAAACTGATTTTAGGTCTATTTTAATGATAGTATTTTTTTAATTTGATCGTTTTAATCGTTTTGATCGTTTTTACTAAGAAAAAGATGCAATTATGAAATCGAACCAAAACATCCATCCGTCCTTTAGTGAATGCTACAATTTTCATTAAAAAAATTGTAATTGTTCAAGAATTCCGAATCACAAATAGACAATTAACAACTAAGTCCCAATTTTCGAAAATTACAACAAAATACACTTTTTTCATAGATAACTATAAATTCAGTTCTTACAGAACTATCAGGCTGTACGACCGTATAATTAAAAAAAATTAACGGTTATAAAAGTGCCGATTTTTGCATGCTTAACAGTAACATAAAAATATTCGTATGTATAATATATAAACATTCATTATTAATTTTTCATTTATTTTTAGCTTGAAATGTATTTTTTTAAAATGTTATTGGCGTTATAATTGGTGGATTTAAGATAGATTTAATGTTATTGATGCATTACTACACTCTCAGAAATAACACTTTCATTTTTGACGATTCATGGATCCTCAAGCCTCATTTCGTTAATTTTGAGGATTGTTTCGTCAAACTATCACGCGACTTTTGAGTAAACGCGAATCATCACTTTTACGATGGTGATTTGACAATTCTGTATCTTTATTTTGAGGAAACTGAATTTCATTGTTGTTCTCACATGCACAAAAATGACGAAATATTTCTTAAGATTAGACGACATTCAAATCCTCATAAAAATGACGATTCAAAATTTCCTCACTTTGGGGAAACGAAAATACGGAGCATTTGCCAGTAATGGAATCGTCCAAGTTAAGGAAAATTTCGTCGTTATTGAGCATTCATTTATGACAGTGTACGGAACATTCTATCCCGTAAATATCACGGGAACGAGAAAGAGAGAGCGAAATTTCCCTCCGTCCTTTTCACGGGAGAGAGCAGGAAAAGGTTAAGCTCATTTCGTAAACTTTAATAGCTGAAAATTATCCCTCGCGGATCCTTTCTTTCTGTACCTCCACCCCCCTTTTCCTCGGTATCTTTTCAATCAACCCTGATCCCGTCCAATCTAGCGCAGTCATGGAAGGTCTTATTTCTCATCAGGAGGATTACGCGGCAGCATCAGAGACTCCGCAAAACGAAGACATTTTTTTTTTTACAAAAAAAAAAAAACATTTTTTTTTGCCGGTGGATGATTGTGTTTCGTTTCCTCGAGAGACTGTGACTGCTATAATCTGAACACTTGCCCCCTTCGGATTTTTAGTTGCTGTTCTTGATGAAAAGGGCGCCAGAAACATCGCCAAAATTAATTTTCGTGTCGAGTTTCGCGAGGATGATTGGTTTCTTTGTGCAATCTTGTTAGACTGGAAAAGAGAGTCGGTGGATTTTTTCTTCTTGTGTTTCGTGTTGATGTTATTGTAGAACTTACAGTTAAAAGAGCGTTGAGAATGGAAAAAAAAGGTGAATTTTCTTTTGCAAAATAGATTAAAATTCTCTCTGTTTGTACTTTCAACAAGTATTTTTTTTTTAAAGAACGTGCAATGAATCTAGGAAAACTCTATTTTAAATATATTTTTTATGAATTCCAGATACTTCTTATTTAGTGATCACAATACATAAATGTACTAAAAGTGTTTGGTTTATTGATAAAAAAACTTTCAAAAGTGCTGTCGTTTCGAAGATGAAAATTCCTGATCTCGAAACTCTTTGGAACCACTATTTTATAGCCGACAAATTTTAAGGTTCTGGGTTACTCCTAACGAGTTTCTTCATCTTCGGCACTCGGAATATAGTAATGATAAACTTTCCGAACACTTGTTTGAGAGAGCTTCACTTTTCCATGTTAGTTGAGAAGGCAGCGGTTGAGTATCCACTAAGTATTTTTAAACGGTTATATACAGGTAATACCTTAAACTAAAAAAATAATATTAAAGTATCAAATCCTATGTAACTTTATTTTACTAACTCCGTATAAAACAAAGCCGAACAACAACAACAATTCTTAGATTCCTCAATCACCACTAACACCCACCGAGCCATTTTACGACACCCCCAACCCCCCTCCCCAAACCCCCCACAGCAATAAAACCCCTCTTTCGGAACGATAATTAACCTTAAAGTCAGACAGACCCTATCCCTGACCAATGGGAAATGACCGGTCGGCACAAAAAGGGATTGTCCAGTCTGCAGGATTAATGCCGTTTTCTCAACATCCTCCCCACCCTGGGAAGCGAAAGATCATGGGAGGGTGTTTTTACACTTTCTTCTCTCCCTCCCTTTCAACCCCCCGTCAGGAAGGATGATCCTTTAATCTTGAGCTTCCCGCATCCGCCTACCTCTTAAGGGGTTTTGTATTCTTGTATGTTTGTGTGTGGAGAAAGGAATATTTTGAGAAATTTGAAGACTTGGGGGGATATATGTTGATTTAAACCCCTCCCTCTTCCTTTGGAATATCGAATAAATGTGTTTATATAATGGAAATGTTATTTATTACCCTAAAGCATATTTTTGTTGTTGAAAATTGAATAAAAATAAAGTGGAATAAAGAAATTTTAAATTTAAAAAGCATGAAACTTATGTTTTTTATAATATTTAAATTGGACCGTAAGAAAACCTGATGATTTGGCAATTTTTGTGGGCAATTAGTTTATAATTATTAACTGTAAATATGTCCAAATTGCAAAACTTGGTTTATCATTGTGTGCAGTTCTTTAAAGCAGAATACTGTTTTTTTCATGTATATTTAATTTATCTAATATCCTTTATGAATATTTATTTAGGTAGTATAATGGCTCTAAGTTGTGGGGAATATGCCGCGTCTGCAAATGCTTGACCTCCGATATTGTACCTACATTACAAAAATAGTATTAATATATTAGAAATAGCAGTGAGTTAAAATGAATATTTCAATAAATTCTAAATATCCCTTTTTGTATATCCATTAATTGTTTCCTTTTTTAGAGAAATCCTTTTTTGGCACTATCGTGGAATGTGTTAATTATATTTTATCTTTTATACTGAGATAAAACCCAAACTATAAATATTTTTTTGTGAAACTTCCCGAAATTAAGAACCGACATCCTCTTAAAATCCGCGTGATAAATTATGTCGCAAAACTCTCAGCGGTGAAAAGAAACTTATTAACAAACTATGCTAAAAAAATAAACCATTAATTTTCTACGTAGTCCCTAAATAATAAACAATATTAAAAAATTCGCGATCTCTATTATCAAAAGGAGATAAAGTTTTTTCTTCGTAGGAGCTTTAAAATTAACTGGATGCCCCTAATTTATTCCCTGTCACGTAAGTAAAATTTATACTCATTTTAAGAGCAAACTTCCAACGTTTTAAAATAGACTGTTAGACCCTGGAGTTTGAAAAGTGCAGTAAAGTGTTAGTTAAAGTTTACTTACGTTTTCAATTGTTAGTTAAATAATGGCAAGAAATTGCTTGATTTTAATTAGGTTCTTTTAGAAAATAAACTAGACTCTGATATTGAAAACATAAGAGTTTTCTATTGATGCAAAATTTCAAGAAGTTTCATTGCACGACATTCACTTCTTACTCTACGAACTTTAATTTTGGTTTGTTAAGTTTTTTTTAAATATGTTTTTTATTGGTGCTTTGATTCTAAACATTATACGACCTTTTAAAAAAATAGTGCTTTCAAAGTTTCTTCACAGAACGTCGACTAATAAACCAACTAATAAAAAAATATAACATTTTCAGTTTCTTAATTAAAGTGAAAAATTTATTTCAAAATATTCTACCTCACAAAAATAATTATTCTGCTACATCATTTCTGCGCCAATACCTCGCCATATACAGCAAATCCTCATCAAAATCCAACCCATCAACCCCGTTTTCCATCAAAAATTCAACGAAGCTCAATCCCTCTTCCACGAAGTCTTATATAAATCGCCACAGTACACAAATTCGAATCTTATCCGCTCTCATTTTAATCTGCGAAAACCGGCTCTCAGATTTCTAAAAGAAAAAAAAACATGTATAGACTTTCGAGCCTGCATCCTAAAGAAACCAAGAAGGGGGAGAAAGCTGACATAAATAAAGCTGCCATCAAATATTCAACAAAATAATGGCAAAAAAATCCCTGTATGAACACGGAGATTACACATACGCCCTCTGGCGTAAACCTTGCTAAGCCCCCCAACCCCCTTGTAATTGTGAAGGTTGGGTTTAAGAACAGCGACGTTCCGTACCCCTAAGAACCAACCATCTTTGCATCATTTCTGACTTTTTCCCTATTAGAATGATGGAACAGAAATGCATAGGTAGATGTAGATGACCCCCCCTCCTTCCATGAATTTAAATAAACTTTTTTAGTATTTTGTTTATTTCAAGTATTATTATTATTTTTTGAGGGCGAATGCGGGGTTCGGGGGCGTCTAGGGATTTGGGCTTCCCCCGCTTTTTCATCTCATCCATCAAGTTTTAAGACAAGGATGGCGAAATGCCATATGTCTCCAATGGCGCAGTCTATCAATCTCCATATGAAGACACCGACTGTGTGTGTTGAAAGTAAATAAGTTCGTGTAGGAACCACCCAAGTAAAGACGCATCGTGGAATTAAGAACGCATGTGTCTTGTTTGAAAGTTGATCGATTTTCATCTCACTCAGTTTCAGTACCCCCGTAACAAAATTATTTTAAATATTTTTCAAAAATTCTACTTAAAGGTGGTTTCTACAGTAATGCAACTATTTTTTTCTTCTAAATGTTCTCATGTAGATATAGTCATCATTTTATAACAGTGGTTCTTAATTCAAAGCTTTTTCTCTCTAGAACGATTCTTAATCTACCAGTTCTTTTTCAACCAGTCAATGTGTGATTAAGTGTTAAATTACACAAATGATAATAGAATTTGTCTATTGAAAGTTGTAGGCATCCACGAGTTTTTGTTTCACTTCTTTTTACAACTAGTCATCACGTTTCAAGTCAAGATGGACAAATCCATCTCAAATGGCATGGGTCTCAATGTAGAGACATCAAAAGTGGGTGAACACAGTATTTTTCTTTTGAGTTAATTAGTAACAAATTTCCTTTATTGCAGTGTTAAGCCTGGGTTTCATACAGACAATATTAGTTGTGGCGCATACGTGACACAACGAGTCAGAAGAGTAGATGGATCTGCTTGTCTTATGCAATAAAATGCATCTTTTTCAAAATAAATATGAGGCTGAGTATTATCTTTACACGCTGCTATTAACTTCAATGCAACTAAAACAATTTAAACTTTTAATGTATCCGAATTGTTTGACTCGAGTACAGGTAACACTGGGTATTCCACTTTTTTTGTTCGTTGTGGCCTTATCATGATACAAAAATTTCAGTCAAAGTTTAGCTTACAAATCTTGACATGCCTACTAAGGCAATCCTAGAGGTTAATCTTTGTTTTAGTAATATTTTAATTACAGTACATATTTTTATGGGGTAAAAAACGGTTTGAGCTACCTAGGGATTTACTGTATTCCATATTATTCCTCATTCATCAAGTTTTCAGACAGGAATACTTGTTGAGAGTAAACTTCCATATGTCTCCAATGGTATACTCTATCAATCTCAATTTTTCGAACGTAGAGCATGCATGTCGATGCATTTGCAGTCAGAAAAAAATTTGCGTGAGCCAACTTAAGTTTGCTAAAGCGATAATGGGTAAACATAAGTATGCAACCCAATTCAAAAAGAGGCTGTATTCATTTCATGTAAGACCCAGGTGTATAAGCCTGTATAAATACCGATCCTATTGACTTTATAGGTTATGAAAAATTTTAATATAATTTTGAAATAATAGCATATAAAAGGAATATCTTGTATGCTAATCATATATCATTCACAGTAATTACGATAAAGGCCACCGTATTGGTATTTTAGTCATTTTTCAAATGTTCACAGGAAAGCGACGCGACGTATCGATGAAAATGAGATTTTTTTTTAGTGGAAAAGTTGAATTTAAAAAATGCCCGTTCAAAAAACAGCAATTTTAGCGATTTTTCTTATTTACCGATTGTAACAGAACCCTAACCACCCACACCAACACAGTGAACTCTATATCAATGGGACATTTAACAATTAGGGTAGACTGACCAGTGAATGAACAGGCCCCAGTGAAATAACAGTTGGTAAATACATTTAAAAAGTAAGGATTAAAAATCATTCCACTTGATGGATTGTCAACACTGACTTCCTCATCTAGTAGGAAGCTATCTGACATCTGATTGGTTGTCCTGGTCATTAATTAAAATCCAACATGTTTATTGACTGGACATTTTTGTGTTCAATCACTGGTAAAAGTACTGTTCATTCACTTGCCTTTTGTACCACTTTTTATTTGGACCCCCAAAAGACCCAAAGCAATGCAATATAAAGTAACCTACCTCTTTTTGTAGAATTTACATATAATGACAGATGTGTTCACATTGTCACAAACCCACAAGCTATATTTTCTTTAAATGTGTGAATTTTCTTAAAACAAATTGTGCTTAAGCTTTCATTCACTGGTTAGTCTACCCTATTCAAAAATACTCATACATTTTAAGTCTAGGGTGGGATGCACTTTGAGAATTCCAATCCTTCCCCATCCATCAAGTTAAGAGACACGAGACTCGTGCGGATAGTGAACTGCCATATGTCTCCAATGGCGCACTCTATCAATCTCAATTTAAGGACACCGGGCGTTGGTGTTGCTATTATTTGGCGATTTTTTTAGCGAAAGCTACCAAGTGAAGATGTCTGATATAATGCAATTGAAGTTCTGTAATGTGGGATTTTGGGTGACATCGTGCTTTTGAATTATAAGCTTAATTCATTTTATGATTTCGTGTTTAACCCCATGAGAGAAAATTGACAGAAGTGTAAACTTTTGTCACTTCATGATACTAAAATTTATATTTCCAGCTGAATATTTATTTTTGTTTTTTAGTATTGTAAAAATTATATTTCTGTAGCAAATGATTATAAAGGACTAGCATGCTTCAAAATAAGGAAATTTAGTAAAACTATAAAAATTATTTATATATTTAAACTATGCGTTTCTGGGAAACTTCAAAGACAGGTCACGTATTTGTAAGTCTGCATTCCTTAGAAGGCAATGTACGAGCAGTTTTAGTCAAAATTAATAGGATTTACTTTTGTTTTCATGAATTAATAAAAAATAGTATATGATAATAATCGAATAAGAGTCTGTGTGGATCTTAGGATCTGTCTTTCTTAGATCAGCATGGTTATGGGCTAGTAAAACTAATGAAATACGAAGCAATTTTCATTTATGAAAGTAACCTTTTTTTAATTCTAAAAACACCTTAACCAAGAGGGCTGTTATCAGTATCAGAGCTAAAGAATTATTTGTATTTAGATAATTATTATTGAATATTCAATCGACATTAAATTAAAATCAAGTATTACCATATATCGTTACTATATGGTAGTGATATTTTACGAAATGGTTATCTACCTATAACTATATTAATGCTTAAAAGACTAAACGTAGTCAACATAATATAACATAGCGTTCGTTTAAACTTCAAAACAATTATACAGACGAACATTTTTTGTGGCAGAAAAAATAATTGAAAATAGGAACTGACAAAATATTTACAAATAAACTTTATTTTTACCGAAAATGCTTTTATTACTCATTTATTTAGTGTAGAAAACGACTAGTTCAATTTTCCGATGCAAAATAGTTAAAAAAAACTATTCTTTTTACAATGCTTCAACTTTTTATTCCTTGAAATAAGTTTATAAGTACCATGTCGTATTAAAATTATACATCATACAAGAATTTAATTGATTACAAAACCTATTCCAGTAATTTTATACTTCTGATATCAAAAAATAAAACTGGAACTAGAAGTGAATTTGTTTTCCACATCAACTTGATCGCATGAAGAAAGTTTGACTAAAAGAAGTTAAGATGTCGTTGATAATATTTCGCTTCGCCAATAATCTTTTTTTCGCATTATTTTTAACTTACTTTTCATCAAATACAAGACACGTGAATTCCGTACACATTTTTTTTCTTCCAATTTTAAACAAAATTCCATCGTGACTTTATTTACCACTCCTGAAGTTTGTTCGAACAAGGGCTGTCGGGGAAATTGCTCTCGAAATTGCGTCTAACAAGAGGCGACAACAAGAAATTTCTTACATTCCTTAACACCGTACTTTCTTTAAAAACAAGAATAAAAAAATGTAACCATGTTCCATGCCTCCGAGGCTCAAAGGGGTAAGAAAAATTACTTCGAAGAAACAAAAAGTAAATTACGTCAGGGAAGGCTTTTCCTCGATAATTTGAATAACATTAGTCTTCAAATAAGGGACAATAAGTTCTGATAAGATGGAGGAATAAAAATCTTTTTTTTTTCGATTGAAGTTGTTGAAGTAGATGAAATTTGTTGAAACCATGATTGCACTAGAGGTTTGACATCAGTCCATCACTATTTTTCAAGGCAAACGCAAACTCTGAATTCGAAACACAAAGGGTATTAACCAATTGTTGCTAATATTAATTATAGGTTAGGTTTTGTTTTGAATATCGTTGCTCTAGAGCTGCTCGAGGGCTATTGGCGACGGGCATCGTATTTTTTAGAACCACAGTCAAGTGATGTGCTGACACCTGAATAAGCAACCAACGCAACCGCTAAGGGCGACATGGTACGCAGCGTTGGGACTTTGAAGGATATTTAGCGTGCACTCCCTTACACGGGGTATTATTCGTCGTACATTTTTGGACAATAATTATATGAATATATTTTATTCTTAATTTAATTTTGATATTCAGAATAACATTACAGTATATTACTTTTCAACAAATTTAGAGCTTAGTCACTAGGATCTATTATGCTTAGCTTTGACTTAATTCCTACAAATATGTTTTATTTATGAACCTGTTTCAATTGCAATTACTTTCATTAACTTAACTATGGCTGTGGCTGTATCGAATTAGTTTGAATAGCTTTCCTCCTACAGGATAATTCCATGCAAAATTATCCTATCTGTAGTGCACGTTACGTTTGTAAAAAGTGATTATCACTACAAATTTAAACTTAAATCATTCGCTGCCACTATATCATCGAGAGAGGCTTCATCGATAGAGCCTGATAAAGTCGAACAACATCCTGTTTTTTAAACCTGTTCGTTACAATTGAAATGAACTAAATATTCTTCTTTTCGAAGTGCAAATCTTAGTTCGATCGAGTTCGTAAAATTGCAAGATTGGGTTGAATTAACGCTGCTAACTAAAGCTACACGACAGCCGACAGCTAGTCGTAAAAATACGAGAAAATTTCCCTGGCCTTTTCCAACCGGATAACTCCTAACCTGTCACTAATTATTTAATTGAAAGCCAATTGCCAGATTTGCTTCAGCGATTAACTTTTCGATTATAAAATCATAATTAAATTTTCATAATTCATATTTTTTGGTTATTTTTTGTTTGAAAAAATACAAAAAAAAAACACTATTTGCAATTTTCTATAGCTAGATTGTTGAATAACAAACTAAATCACTTTACGAAATGTAGTATGCCTGGTGTCTGGTCGCCCTACACTTGAGACGAAGGATTTAATTTCCTCGTAATTTTAAATAGAATGAACTCTTTCAAATCACCAAGTATTATTCCAAGCACAGAAGGATCGTTTGCAAAAGTTACAAACGAACTTGAACTCATGAGAACAGTTGGCGAAATGGTACTATGAATTTCATCAGAATGTGCTGTTATCGGTTAATCGGAACCACGCGACTCCCTAAGGAGTCAGTGGCATCCAACGCGTTAAACTAAAATGAAAAGGAAAATTCTGGGATAGTTGATCTATACTCATTATAGCTAAATAATGTAATGTACTTTATTTAATTAGATTTATTTCTTAAATTTAAAAAACTTTTAATATCCACTTAAATCGTGACTTACACTACAGTTACATGGAATTAGCCTATAACGGACGCAATATCCTGAAAAAGCGGAATAAAAAATAATGCTTTTCGAACAGTTGGTTGAAGTAGACGAAATTTGTTGACATACCGTGATTGCGCTGGAGTGGACACGTGGCGTCAGGTCTCCCAATCAGCGTCAATTCAGTTGCCAGGGCTTTGGTGGCTAATCCAATGACAGCGTCGCAAACAAGGTCCTTTTGAGGACAACTCCAGGGATGTACAATATAGTACTATCAATGGAAAAGAGACGCTCCTTGCATTGGAATGGAATAGTATGAAAGTCACTGTTCTGCTTGCAGTAGAATGTAAAGCGATGGATGGGATAGCATTTTATTGTGATAGAAAAAATCTCCGGATTTCCGTATCATTGAAAAATTAGTTTTATAATGTTCAAGCATAATTATTCTGCATACATTTATTTCCAATCAACAAAAACACAAAATTAAACACCTTAATTAAAAAAAAAACCTGTATACCTAACCATTAAACTCAATTTATTAAATTTTAAGCAATAACAAATTAATATTCAATGATCAAGGTTAAAAAAAACCTCATAACCAAACCATGAATATCATGAGTTTGTAAAATATCTAGTCAAGGCAGCTTCTATGACACATTATATGTATTCATAAATTTAGTTTGAAAAGCCTAGATTTACCAATTAACAACGAGTGACAAGAAAATTAGTTTTCTGGTTAACTTTACCTAAATAAACAAAATATATTGCAAATGAAGCCAAATTGCAATAAGCAATTCATGTAGGACAAATTAAGTTCCACGTAAAAATAATGTTAATAACTAAAGTTAACGGTTTTTTGGAAATGAAAGCATTTGTGGTATTCACAAAGGCGTCGTTAACGGTTAACATCGTTAATGGTCGTTAATGAAAACAAAACATAAAATTAAACTTTTGTCAATCATTAATTTGATTTAAAATCATTCGAAACCATTTTTTAATTTTTTTCAACTATTAAATCACTATCTGGTTCACTTATTTTCAATCAAACAATCAAACCTCTATGACACAAACAAAGTGCTTTCTATCGGTAAGCACACAAACCTTGAACTTCGTCATTCCCTCCGGAATTCCGAAGGCGATTTTCCCGGTATAACATTTATGAGGTGCATCAGAAGACAGCTGCTTTTGAAAAAAAGATGATAATATAAATTCAATGATAAATTCAAAATTGTTAACCATAAGATGTACAATCCGAAAAAAAAACAATATAAGGAGTTTAAGAAATACATAGTCGAAGGGGTGTCTACACTGAGAAAAAAATACTGTAAACATACAGAATTTTTTTTAGTAATGTTAAAAAAATAACCAATTTTACAAAAAAAGTTTTTGTAATTCTGAACAGAAATCTTCATTTCTGCAGTTACAAAAAAAGTTCTAGTATTTGCAATTGTTTCAAACCAATCGTGGTCTTCGATCGTGATTCGAGACCAAATGATTGTTTCAAATGAATTTCACTTATCATTTCCTGACGATCTGTGTGTCGAAATAGCACAGTTGGGAGAGCGTTAGACTGAACTTCTAAAGGTTCCTGGTTCGATCCCGTGTTTCGGCAGTCTGCTATTCCTCTGTAGTATAGTGGTCAGTACCTCCGCCTGTCACGCGGAAGACCGGGGTTCGATTTTTGCTATTTTTAGTAATTATTTACTAGAAATTTTCTAGGAAAAGTTTCTTACAAAAATTTTTCTTGTAAAGGTTACAGATTTTTTTTCACAGTGTATGAAACATAACATTTTAGCTATTTTACTACTTTCAAAAGCTGGATTTACATGACATTAATTAAGAAACATTATAAAATTAAACTTTCAGCAATCATTTACGTGGTTTTAAATCTATTAGAAACCATTATGTATTATTCAACTATTGAATCAAATATGGTTCATTTAATTAGAATTAAACAACCAAACCTCAATGGCACAAACAAATCTATCGATATGCACACGAACATAGAACAGCATCATTCCCTCCAGAATTCCTAAGGCGATTTTAATGGTATACCGTTTATGAGGTGTATCGAAATACAGATCCTTTTGAAAAGCAGGAACAATGATAAATTCAAAATCGATGACGATAAGATATAAAACCCGATAAAAAATATCAGAAATATAAGGAGTTAATAAAGTACCCTATCGAAGTAATTTCAATGAAGCATAACGTTTTAATTAGTTTATTATTTTTACGGCTTATATTTACATACGACGTTTATTAAAAAAATGAAACTTTTGACATCAATGTAACGTCAAAACTATTAAAAATCATTATTTAATCCATTCAACTATTGAATCGCAAACTATTTCATTCAATTCCAATTAAGCAACCAAACCTCAATGCCACAAACAAAATGCCTTCTATCGGTAAACGTGGAACATCGTCATTCCCTCAAGAATTCCAAAGGCGATTTTCCCGGTATAACGTTTATGAGGTGTATCAGAAGACAGCTCCTTTTGAAAAGCAGGAGCAATGATAAATTCAAAATCGATAACCAAGGAGATAAGAGATAGCACGGCGCCAATTGGAACATTTTTCTTGGGAAATCGATTTCGGCTTAGTTGAGATTATTTTTAGCCGATTATTTATTGTTTATGTCATGTCAGAACGGGAGGAAATGGCGGAATGACATTTTAAAGGCCCCCATGCAGAAGACGCATTTTTAAGGGGACTTAAGTCCTGTTTTAGGACATTCTATCGTGTTTTGGAACATTCTATAAGTGTCTGGTGGAATTTGGAATAAATGCGGTGATTTGGTAGCCGCAATGAAGTGTGAAGCGTGTTTTTGAGTGGGGTTTTGCTTTAGACAGTAGACTGAATTTTATTGCAAGGAAAGCCAATTCATAATGTGGTCTTAAAATCAATGAGGCATTCTACAGGGTGTCCTAAAAGTTCCCGTACTGACGATTCGTGAATTTATTACACGTAAAACAACAAACTTTCAAACATTGTTTTTATGCCAATGGTGTAAAGCACTTTTAACAAAACGTAGGAAAAAATTTGGAACTTACATTTATATTAAATGATCAAATTGTCCACCCCTTTCATCGAAGCAAAGCTGAAGGCTTTTTGCGCACATTTTTAGAAACGCGTTTTAAGATGCTGGGAATGACTTCTTGTATCCTTAGCATGATGGCATTCTTCAGATCCTCTATTAATTGTGGATTATCTTCATAAACTTTGTCCTTTAAATATCACCACAGAAAAAAAGTCAGGCATACTCAAATTAGGGATACGAGGTGGCCCAAGGTTTCTTGAGATGAGTCGATCGCCAAAAAATGTTGAAGCATGTCCATGGTTTCATTACTTGTATGGCATGTTGCACCGCCTTGTTGGAACCAAGAATCTCATTCATTCACTTCTAATAATGCAACAAATTGTTGGATAAGTTCTATGTATACAGTTCCATCAGAGAGAGCAGTTAGCTGGATATTTATGTCGCCAAAATTCTTTACATCTTTCATTATGATTTGCATCCAAAATGAGCCTCAAGCCGCGCAATTCTCTGAATGCGCGAAAAATCATGTTGCAATGAAGAACAAAATGACATGGAACTTTATTACAGAACAACTTGAGAACGATAAAATCCAAGCGATAAAAACAAAAGATTTGATGAAATAATAAGCAGACGATAAAATTCAATATTTGAAAAATTAAACACGGATAATGATTTTTTAAAGTCGGAGTACGGGAACTTTTAGGACACCCTGTAGAATCAATACTTTAAAGAACACAATGTATGTGTGAGTCTTTGATTTAGATTTATAATGTCAAAGAAAGGTAAACTGGTGTAGATTCTATTCAGTTAAATTGTAAAGTTTAGTGATATATTTTGAAATTTATCGAGCCATTTGTCCAGCTTTAATTTATTCCTAAAATTTTGTTTTTAAGTGTAGGTTACTAAAGTTCTTAAATGAGAAAATTTAAATTGGTTCGATGTGTTGATGATATATATTCACCCATTTTTTTTATTAAAACAAATGGTGACCATTAGCTTTACAGTGATAATATATTGTAGTACCACTTGAGCAACGCATAGAATATGGACAAAGCTTAATTTTTACCAATGTGAAATATACGTGAAATCTCCAAAAACACCTTTCTAATTGAAAAACCTTCCAAGTAAATAACCTTATCATTCATAAATTTTCTGACTGTTTGCACAGCCTAATGGGAGAAAATATAAATATATTTATACAGCTTCATTGTAAACAAATATAAAATCTATAACTGACTTTAAACGTATTTTATTGAGCTTGAAATCCATTCACAAAAAAATTATGAAACACATTTGAAGGCCTTTTTCTCATTTTTAAGTCGAA
This sequence comes from Hylyphantes graminicola, assembly GCA_023701765.1. NCBI lineage: Eukaryota > Metazoa > Arthropoda > Arachnida > Araneae > Linyphiidae > Hylyphantes > Hylyphantes graminicola. Next base: position 55,541,567 of record CM043113.1, read on the forward strand.
AAGAAATGCCATTGAACCTTTTTTTATTTTTCAACTTCACCCCTAAAGGGAAGAAAAGTCCATGCACTATAGCGACACTACAGTCTGCTCAATGTCCCAACCCACCATGGCCCGCGCAAGATATATGAAACTTTTCCCCATCATCCCGAATGCAGAACCAGAAATTTAAAATATGTTTTATATTGAAAACAGTTGGTGTATGATACCGCTTTTTTAACAATGAACTACAGAAGAACTCCAATACGAATACCCGAACTTCAATGATATCTGCTCCATCCTTTCATCTTACACACTTTACACTCTTAACATATAAAATTAGCATGATGATTTTTCGTTTAATTAATAGCTATTTTTTTTTTTAAAATAGTTTACACTCTTAAAACAAAAGAGTGAAATCCACTCCAATAGGAGAAGTGCATTTTCGACACTGGAAAGGAGTGAATATTAACTCAGACTGAATTAAAATCACCCGTTTGGAGTGATTCTGTCGGAGGTTTAACACACAAAGGATTCACTCCTTTCGGGAAAGTGCATTTTCAAGACTGGAGGAGTGAAATTAACTCAGACTGAGTTAAAATCGCTCGTTTAGTTTGAGCGTATGTCTCCAGTTTTCAACAAACAATAAAATATGCCTTATTTGGAAAAAAATCACATTTTTTTGAAAGAGGACTGGCTACGGTTGGTCCGAGTTCTATCACGGCCGATTCAACTTATAAGGCCAGAGAAGCTCTCTGTGACTTTACGCTGTCCATCTGGTTTGGGCAGTCGGACCTTTTAATTACAGTATGTCACCCTTAACGGTTGCGTTGGGTGCCTATCCAGGTGTTGGTTCGTCACCTGACTGTGGTTCTAAAATACGACGCCCGACGCCAATAGTCCTCGTGTAGCTCTAGTGCGACAATAATTCAAACATAACCATAACCTTTTAATTACAGAAGAAACGAAAATTGTATGGTCCTTCGTTTCCAAATAGTTTTCGTTCTTTCTCCTTGGAAAAGCTGACAATCCGAAACATGGGGCCATATTGTGACCTCACTAAAAGCTTATGTGGCACTAAAGTAGAGTGGGCCATGATTATAATGTATTATAAAGTTTCAAAGAAAGAAAGTTATGTAAAACACACGGCTAAGAAAACGGGTTTTTAATAGTATGGTTGCTTTAGCGTTACAAGAGCAGTTTAAAGGTTATTGGAGACAAGCTTTAATATTTTAAGCCATGCCAAGTGACAAACAAAACAGCTTAAATCAGTAGAAAAATTCTGTTTATACTCAACAAAACGTTATTAGTGCGAGTGCAACCTTAAACTCTTACGAAAGCTTTAATATTTTTTTATTACAAAAAACTTTGCTTATATACTAATAAATTTATCTTTAAAGCTTATATAATAAACTAAAATCTTTTCAGGTGTTTTAAAAGTCAATTAGAATATTGCGAATTGAACACGGGATGCTAAGTACATAGAAAACTGGTGAAAAATCTTAAAGGTAATGCTTTATTGTCATCCCACATGTTCCACGTCCATGCTAGGAGCAAAATGGCATTTTATTCCAAAGAAGAAAAGTACTTCGAGTAGACGGTATTTGAAGAACGAAGCTGCCAAAAATCGGCTTTTTTTCTTTATACCTCCGAACGGGGTGCAAGAAAAGAAATAAAATCGATCAACGTTTCTCATTGATTTTCTATTGATTTTGAGTATTTCTTTTGTTTTAAAAATTTTAAAGCTTTAATTCAATTTCGATAAATGTGTTATAGGATGCTTCTAGTTTTAAACAAAATATATTCAGACCGCATTCGTTCTTATAATGAACAACTTAATAAAAACAGATAAGAAATTTTAACTTAAAAAAAGTCCTGTGTTGATCTCCAATATTTCTGAATACATTGATTTGGATTTTTTCTTCAGTTTTTTAAGTCCCTTGCAGTTTTTCCCTTTTAAAAGCCTGTAAAGTATTTTGATTAAAAAATCCTTTTAATTCACACTTTCATACAACACTTTCGATTAGAGGTAAGGCTTAAATAAATCATTTAATAAGAGTGCATATTTGTTAATTTAAAACTACATTTTAGGTGGGGCACAGAAAACTTCTTAAATTAGTTTTCCTTCATCATACTTATTCGGCTTTGTATTAAAATGAATTTAAGAGCTCGTCACAAAAAATTGTCATTCTTGCTTATACGTACTATTTGTAAAAACCGAACAGTAATAACTGTAACGAAGATAGGACGCAAATAAATCAATTTATAATTATATTGGTACTTAACAGAGGGTATTAAAAAGCGCATTTTATTCGTGATTTAGAGCATTTTGTATTCTTTGTCTGAAAAGAAAGCTTCTTTCTTAAAAGTACTACCAAACAAAAAAATTATTACGAGAACATCAACATATAACTTCATCAAGTGACTGCACTAAAACTCTTGTAATACTAGTATATCAGAGTTTTAGTCACTGGGTGAATCTAAGTTAAGTTTAATCAGATTTTCCTTAAGTATTTCAGAACTTATTTTACACAACCTTTTTAGTTGGAACAAACAATGATAAATCAAATGTTTTAATTTCTAGAAGAAGAGATTTAATAAAAATGGCAACTATGTATTATTTTATTGTGTTCATAAAATATATTTTTAAATGTTTAACGATATGTTTAAAGCTGGTAATTACTGTAACTTAATAAAAAAAACTCCATGAAAGTAAAAGCTTTTGTGCCCAAAAACTGTAGTTTTAGCCTAAAACTGGGGCTTTAAAAATGCCTTTCGATATTCAAATACTGTGTTTTGCTGTCTTTTACCACTTTCCTGTCAGTCTTTTGGAACTTGGCTGACTACAGTCAAACGATCTGAAGACTAGTAACAACAACAAAACTACTTTTCTTGTTGAAGGTTAAAATAATAACACATTAGCCGCTAACAAAAAAATTATGGTGAACACTCAGAAATGATATTTGACTTACATAAATAAAATCAAAATGTACAAAAAAAACCTAAATAAATTTGATTTCATTTAAAGCATACAGACAATTAAAAGTAGATTTAATTAAAATTAAACTCATTGTATTACAATTTCTAAGAATAGCTTATTCGAATTAATTAAAATAGTTTTTTGAGTACATTCAATCGTTATACAGATGCATTTAGTCATTAAATTCTCAAATACTCCATTACTTCCAATTTTTTATGTCTTCATTCATTTGGTTCCTTTTTACAAAACCTTTCGAATATTCAATGAACCTTTTTATCATTCACGACTTCTCTTTTAATTAAAAACGACTCATATTTTTTACTTCTTTAAATTTCAAGTCACTTTACAAAAACTTTTTTTTTTCGTTCTAAAAGTAAAAGGCTGTTGAAAAAACAATAAAAGTTTTACTTTTTTTTTATAACTTGTCTTTCTGACATGAAGAAGTAAGGTTTTCATCTTAGTTTTCCTTGATATACGTCAGAATACTTATTTGCGGAGTGGTGTTTTAGTAGGAGTGACATCTTTCATCGTAAGGAGTAATTGTTTGAATAAATTATTCTTATAATCTTAATTATTGAAGAAAAATGTATTTTGCAAAAAAATCTAACTGGAAAATTTTGATGCAAATATATTTTTCTTAAAATTTAATGACAAAAAATTGTTTGACGTTTGACCATACCAATGTTGTCTCATATTTACTTGAGTAAAGTATATTAGAGTAATTTTTCGAATAAATTATTCTTATAATCTTAATTATCAAAGAAATAATGTATTTTGCAAAAACTCTAACTGGAAATTTTTATGCAAATAAATTTTTCTCAAAATTTAATGACAAATTTTTTTTTGACGTTAGACCATACCAATGTTGGTTCAAATTTACTTATTAAGTAAAGTATTTTAGATTGCGTAAAATCTTTACTTTAACCAACCAAAAGTAAATTTTACTTTTACATGTAGATTTAAAAATGTGTCATTTTATTTTTATACAGTAGTGTAATAACCAAAATTTAATTCATAAGTTGAAGCCAGATGATAGAATTGATATATCATGCAATAATAATCTAATAAATTTTTAAATTATACCAAAAGACGTTAAATTAAAAGGTTATAGAATATGCGAGTTTCGAACAACGTAAGTTCTATTTTTTTTAAGTTGTCTTTCCCAAATGTACCAAATATTTTATTCATTAAAAACGAAACTTTTACATCGTAATAATTTATTCGCAAAATCTTCCATTTACAAGGTACTAAACTAAAACTTTAATCAATACACAAAAAATCAATTTGACTTGAAATCTCCCCTAAAACTAGATTAAAGAACCTTTTAAATGTGAACAAACACACGAAGCAACGAAAGAAACGAAGTAAACAAAGTGAAGAAGCGAAAAAAAAATAAAAAATTCGAAACATTTCTATATCCACCTCGAATCAATAAAGTGTAACACAGTGCGAGGCCCTATTCTTCTGAGGTTTCTGAAAAATACAACGGCATTTTGGGACTGCTTTGCCCCTCCATGGAGTTGGAATTAAGGATGAGAAAGAAATATGCATTGTTATTTCTCACTTAATGTTTTACATTAGTTAATTTTTTTAATTCAATACGTTAAGTAATTATCATGTCAAAAGGTGATTGTGTATAGGTTATTTATTATGGTTTCTTGTAATTATTTGTCAAATTAAGTATTTTTTATGGATCATGGATAAAAAGGGTTTTTTTTTTTTTTAGTTTTCTGAATTTAATAGTATTGAATTATTGGAATAGATATAAATTACCGCAAAAGCTTGCTTTCAATTCACAACGTTTCTCATATATTAGTGTACTTATCCGTACAATTAGTGTAATTGTCCATATAAAATTAATTAATTCAAGTAATTATATGCATATCAGTAAAAATTGATTGGGGCTAGACAAAATACTACTGGTATACTAATTAATTAAATAAAGCTTAGTTTTTTTAAAGTATCTAAATATTCCTTTGTGGATATATAAGCATCCATCAAAGTTTTAAGTGTGATTTTAAAATCATACACTCTTGAAACAAAATAGTAAATCCACTCATACAGAATAAGTGCATTTTCGACACTGGAAAAGAGTGAATATTAACTCAGACTGAGTTAAAATCACTCGTTTGGAGTGATCCTGTCGGAGGTTTAACACACAAAGGATCCTGCACTCCTTTCGGGGAAGTGCATTTTCAAGACGGGAGGTGTGAAAATTAACTCAGACTGAGTTAAAATCGCTCGTTTGCTTTAAGAGTGTATATCAATACCTCAGAGGAACGCACCTTTGAAAATAACCTACTCTACTTCTTATATTTGTAGATAGAATGAAATGGCATTTCAATTCCTCAACTTGAAAGGTTTTGTATGGGAAGAAATCCTGAGCGTATTGAGCCACCAGCTCGAAGCATCTCCATTTAAAGTGTAAGGTCCGCGTGTTTATCGATCGCACTAACAATATAAATGCCCCGGAGCCCCCCAGCGTATGCATTACGCTTTTTTTTGCAGAATTGAAGATCCTGAATTGGATTAGCGACTTCTATTGGAATTGACAGTTATTGCAATTACGATGATGGTTAAATGTGTTTCGTGGTGTTTTTCTGAAGGAGAGTTATTGTGTTACTTGAGTCGATATAGCTGGTGGTCCATTAGATGTTTCATTGATGTTTGTTTCAAATTTGCCGAAAGGTTAACACGATGTCGCTTTGAAAAGAATATTTTTTTGTGAAATAAAGAAAGACGTGAAATATCAAATGCTTGTGAGAAAATCCATTAATATTGATGCGGAGATAAAGTTAGTTTCGTTTTACCCGAAGGCTTGTATTTGTGTCGTCTGTAAATGTTATTTACTTCGAAAAAGGTTTTTAGAGTACGTAAAGGGTTCGACAAACTAGCGATACATTCATTTTATTACTAGTAAAATAAACCTTTCATTAATTTAACGAGTGAAAGATAGGATCATGTTATATCTATTAAAATATACAGGTTTAAATATGTTGTGTTTCGGTTCACTTGTTGGATTAGCGACTTTTATTGAATTTGGCAGTTATTACCATTACAATGAAGGTTAAATGTGTTTCGCAAATGTTTTTCTGTAGAAGTACTGAAAGGGGTCAGTTATTGTGTTTCTTGTGTCGATATAGTTGGCGGTCCATTAAATGTTTCGTTGATGTTTGTTTCAAACTTGCCGAAAGGTTAACATGATGTTTCTTTGAAAAGATGCTTTTTTTTGAAGCAAAGATAAACGAGTTAAGTATTATGTGATTGTTAGAAATTTCATTAATATAAATGTGAGGATAAAGTTATTTTCTTGGTGTCCTCAGGCTTATATTATCTGTATTTACGTAGTTTGTAAATATTAGTTATGTAAAAAATATTAATATGCTTTTAGAGTGTTTTAAAGCGTTCAATAAATTAGCGACAAACTCCTTTTGTAAGTAGTAAAAACAAAGTTATAATATACTAAATGAGAAAAAGATACAATTGTCTTACATACATTGACATATGTGGGTTGCAGTATTGTGGTTTCCTAATGTCTTTCTTGTTGTGAAGAAATAAGTTGGATAAATATCTTTGGCCTTAATATTGCTTTTTCAAAATTGACTTGAAATTTTTGGATTGAAAACTATTTTAATCAGTTACATCAATGCTAAACATTTGTAAAGTTACTTTATAATAAATCATTTTTGTTAATGTATAAACTAAATTGGATTAAGCTAAATTGAATATTAATTAATCAGATACGTACACTGTAAATAATTTTGGTGTATCTTCACGCCAAAAATGGTGGCAACAAAGTAGCCACCAAAAGTGGTGTAAGGAAACACCACCAGTAATCGGTGTAATGAAACACCGAAATTGACTGGTGTGTAGAAACACCACATTTGGTGGCTACTCTGTTGCCACCATTTTTGGTGTGATGAAACGCCCCCATTGATTTGGTGTACGTAAACACCTAACGACCTAATAGGGTGTTCTGGTACTGATTTCAGAATCAAAAGGATAAAATGGTTATTTTTTAAAAACACTTTTTGGTGTAAACTGATTTCTTACAAATCCTGGACAACAATTTGTAATGTTAAAAATAGCTAATTTTGTAACTTGAGTAGATTTGCGACTTGGGTTGAACTCAACGAGGATACCTTTATCCATGCTACAAAAGATAAAATGAAAATGTACACGTATTATACAAAAACATAACTCAGACAAAATTAATGATTAGGACTACTTAACGTAAATTAAAGATATCAATTGGGTGGCCAGATATTGTCTAAATTGTTGCTCAACTATCTATATAGCTATAAAATTGTGCAATTAAACTCTGTTTAACTGTTTTTTAGTAAATAGTTTTTATTTTATTTTACAGTATAGTAAAATAGTTTTTTCAAACAAAACGTAAATAAAATATCATTTATGAAAGTGTAATGATGATTTCATTATCGAAAAGTTAATCACTGAAATAATTCAAATATCAATAAGCTAAATGACTTATGGGAAAATAATGTAATTATACTTTTCGTATCAATATCTTTTAATCATATATACTAGCGCACAAAAATATAAACAGAACCCTAATTTTCGCGTTTTAATCAGAATCGCTAATATTGAAGTTTTAGTCAAATTATTCAGTAGTAATTCAGTTATGAAAGTGTCATGTGAAAGTGAATTCAGTTATTTATATAAAGAATACATATATTTGTTCCGCTTACTTTGTATTTTCGGCAAATACAAACACGATTAACCATCATCAAAATCAAACTCCTGCTGTTGTTTAGGGCTAACTGAATGCAACACACAGGCAATCATTTAAAAGTAATAACTGCAAGCTGAAATAAGATTTCTATCCAGCAATTTTTAAAATAAGACTAAACCATGCACATCACGAATAAATTATCAAAACACAGCTCTAATTTTCCCGTTACAACCAAAGAATTGCTAGATTGGCTCGATCTGTAACACCAAATTTGGTGTTTCGCTTACAAAATGTCATCGAAAGGCTACATTCTTGGTGTATGTTAACACCAATTTTGTCTTAAGTTTAAATAAAAACCATTTTGAGTGAATGATAACACCTATGTTGGTGCTGACACCACAAGTCGTGTATATTTACACCTTATATAGCATTTCATTAACCCAAAACAAGTGTAATAATACTCCCTTGTTTTTACAGTGTAATGCTGATAATACCATCTTTTATCAGTATTAAACGCGGGTAAGTGGTGCTTTTTCCCTTTGAGTTAACGTGAAATAAGGATCGTTTACCAAATACTATGTGATAAAATTCACGTAAAATTCAATCTTATTTTACCATAAATCCCGTGAGAGGTTTTAGGTTTCCTACTATAACGAAAATTTACATTTTTGAAAGTAAATGCGTTATCATTAAGGAACGTAATATCGTTTAAAATCATCAACAAAACTAGTAGTTTAACGAAAAAACATAGAAAGTTTGCATGATCAAACTACGCAATACGCATCCCATTGCAAATAAACTTAAAATAACAATTATACACTATAAAAATATATCGATAAAAAACTATTTTTTCATAACTATTTATCATCAACTAAGCTAGTAGTTTGAAGAAACATCTTACATGAAAAGTTTACACTCCCCAAACTACGCGTTCCAATGCATAAATCAGAAAATTTTTCCAGCATTCGCTGTAAAAAAAATGCAGAAAACCCTTTTCGATGCAGAACTAATATTACATGCACAACTTATAGAGTCTAGACTAGTAGTTAGAAGACAGAACTTACATAAAAAGTTTACACCATTGAACTCCAAATCCAATTGCAATAAATAAAAACAAAAAGCTAAACTTACATGAAAAATTTACACCATTAAACTATATATCCTATTGCAATAAACAGAAAAATTCCTATTATACGCCATATAAACACAGAAAACTATTCGATGGTAAACTATTATTATACTGACAAAACTAGTACCAAAGGAATTCGGTAAACGGAATTTATACTATTCCTATTCTGTTTGATTTTCGCCTCAGAGCCCTGGAAACCCGCGGGTATTTTTCCGGCACTCAATGCAATGTTCTAATTACGCCTTTTATTTTTCTCCGGAAACGACGAGCAAGTCCAATGCATATAATAATAGAGAATGCTGAGGCTCTGTTATACTATGGTGTAGAGAAGTTGGTTGTTATACTAGCCGGAAAAAGTATTACTCGTAGTGGAATCGCTATATTTATGGCACCGATGATATACTTTTTTTATGTTACATAACATCCCTGATGATGTTGAGTACATTTAATTCCATGAAATTTGTATGTAATCTGTACGTATAGACTTTGTGAGGAATTTATATAACAAAACATATATTAACGTCTTAAAAATAATAATACCATTCAAGTTGTCAGATATAGAAAAAAATTATGCAAATAATTGGATACCAGGAAGCAGTATCCAGCATTGTTAAAACATATTCAAAGATAAAGAAAAAATCTAAGTTTAGAGCAAACGACAACAAAAAGAATTAAGATAATTCTCTAAGAAACTTAAACAAGAAAAATGGTGAGCACGTAAAGACCTTCACTAGTATTAAAATAATATGAAAAACACAAATAGTACACCCCAAGCAGCAAGCATAAAAATGGTTTTGACAAAAAATTTCGCAATTATGTATCTAAGAAATAAAAGAATACTTTTCCTTTTGAAGACGAATGAGTCAACAAAAGTTTACAACCTTCAAATGAAATGATTCCAATGGTTAAGTTTTTACTGTGTATAACTTTGGTCATCTTATTGTGTATAGTGTGCTGTGTTTTGTCGCCAAAAATTTAGGTTTACTGCCAAAGATTTGCGCCCACGAAGTAGAAACGTACCAATAAAAATTATAATTATCGTATTTATAATCACTTCATTGAATTAGAAAACTACTTCGAAACCTCTCACAAAAACAAAACTATACATCTCTCAACTTAATCGGAACTAACTTTTCTCCAATTCCTAAACCCTTTGCCAACAAAAATAATAAACAAAATAAACAACCAAATCAGGAAGGAAGAAAAAAAATCATGTGTGAAACTCCGGATTTTATGCTATCGTAAAAAGCTAGAAACTGCTGACAGTATTTACTAACAACCAGCTTGTCGTTTCAACACCTGACGGTAGGAGGAAGCTGTCATTGGGACTGCACACAATGTCAGATATCTTATACGATGCCCTTTTGGCTCGCAATGTAGATGCACTTTATTTTGGTCCTATTTCTTGGCGAGATTTTTTTTATGAAAGATAGCCACTTGATTTGTTTTATTTTTATGGTAGAAGATAAGGGTGTTTATCTAAGCTGGATATGGAGACAAATAATAGGGATTAATACGGTAATATCTAGGATTTTGTCTTTGTGTGTGTAGTGAATTAGTATTTATGTATGGATTTGCCAGAAGTACGCCATAAAAGAGGTTAGTATATTTCGAACAATACGCGGAAAAAGGACGTTTCTCATATTTGTTCACGTGGCAAAAGCGTCAGTTTTCGATGTAGAGTGTGAATTGTAATGATCAATAGCCCTAAGAAATTGCTTTTGGTACGTTCAAAATTATTTTAAAAAGTAAAAGTAATTTTTTATTGTGTTTCATTAATTTTTGTAAAATATAATAAAATTAAAATACTTCTCACATAATATTATGCATCAAAAGTACGAAATAAGATATTTTAAGCAGAGCAGAATCTACATATATGTATTTCCTTCAAAACGGGGCAGTTGACTTCAATAAACTAATCGTAATGACAGTATGTGAGATCGATATATAAAATACTAATTGAAGGAAAATATTAATTGAAAGAAAATTCAAAAGCCTATGCAAGTTAGAACATTCCTTAGAATTTTATGAACTTTCGATTTTTTATTCATACTTAATACTTTTACAGCGACTTATGTACTCAAACTTTAAGCATAAAGATTAAAAAAACCTCAAAGCCCCCCCCCCCCCACAAACCCCCCTACAACCCCCCTATATCCATTTTTTTGTCACCAACCGCCCACAGCAATCTCAAATAAGATACTTCCTATCATTAAATTGATCATTTACGTCAACGATCTATATATCTACAATCTACATATCATACGTATCTAAGATATCTCTTTACACCCGATTTGGGTATAAATATTACTCAATTAGATTGTGAAAAACGGCAATGGTTTAAGCACCATGTTCGTTCTTTTACATATGTTACATCAGTTCCACTAATCAGTGCTTTTAAGTTGTACATCTATCCAATAGAGCTCACTCGAAAGAAAACTGATCATTCCGCCGTTTACCTTCGTCGAAACAGTCTAGCATTGTGTAGGTCTAAATATTTTTATTTTTTTTTGCATTCTTCAAAGGATTTTTAATATTTAACAAGTAAAACCTCTTCAAATATTTCCCATATTAATTTCCATATTATATGTTAAAAAATGAACCAAAGACACCAACAAAAAACACTAATAACGTAGTAAGATTAAATAATTTAACACTTTCCTCAAAAAAGTAATTTGAACTTTTTCTACTGTTCGCTATCCCCTAAGCTTCTATTACCACTAATACCCGATTTTTCAGCATTATCAGCTAATGCGCCCAAAAAGCATTACACTGTCCTTTTTCCGTGCACCTGTAATTATTAGCCGAGTCCTTTACTTTAAACATCAGCAAAAAAGATTCCTGGTTTTTTTACTGCCTCCCGCATTCATTTAATTAATGGAGAAAATGTATTATCTACTGGAGGCATGGACGGAGATAATTCTTTCTTGCCCTAACGACGTAGGTGATATTCGGTTTCTGGGACGTAATTAAAATTCATAATAATCAGAATGCTTCCATTACGCAGAAAATTTGTGTTCAAAGTGGTGTAACTCTACTTGGGGTTCGACAAGTTTGGTCATTGAGATGCTGAGAGCGAGATCGTAAGTTTGTGTACAGTCTCTGCTGTACAAAAAGCAGAAAACTCAGAAAGGTAATATAAAAATAGTATTAATTACATTTTCATATATAATAAAAATATATTTTATATATGCTATTGATATAAAGTTCTGTAGTCCATTAAGGTTGAGTTACGTTCGACATGTTTACTTGAAACGGGCTCTAACTAAACATTTGATTATTAGATTAAATTTTAGTTTTGAGATACTTTAAATATGTGGCAGATTGTTAACGTACCTCGATTTGTTTATTTTAATAAATATAATAGGTAGTTTGGGTATCGTATATCTATGTGCCGCAGTTTTTTCTCAAGACAACAGTTGCCTCGTGAAAGAACTCAGAGCGGACGATCTAACGGGGCTTAATTATTTAACGCAAAACTTAATAAAGAAAGCACGTTATTTTGCAAATAGTGAACAAGGCTCTATAAAAACAATGCAAGAATGTTTCTTGTTTTGAAAGTAGAATGTAGAATGGAATTTTAAAATGAATGAAGCAAATTAAAATTGAGACAACTGATCTTGAGCAATTTATCACGAAAATTTAAGAGATATAAGCTGTTTTTGTTTTCCTTTTTATTATTAGTATAGAATTGTGCATATTTTTTTTACCCATGAACAAAAAACATAAAACAATTGTTAATTAATCTATGTTTGAAATTTGTTGGCTGCACTTGGAGTGTAAAAGTTAAAACACAGCCATATACCACTGTTAAAACGATTTTTCCAACTTCGCCTCTCGCTGAGTACATAGTAACTGGTTCGAAGCAGGGAAAAATGACATTACAGGAGTTAGGTATGTGATATTCATGTTCGGCGTACTTCTTGCCATACATGGGGAACTACGTTAATTTCATTACTGCAAGGGGTCCTTCCGTAGATTGCATTTTTGCCTTGGCAAATAGCTTCTACGGTTTTGTGAGGGATTTTTTGCCAGTTTTTTTTAGTAATCTGATTTGCTAGGGGGACTACATTAAAAGATGAACACTTTAAATGACATATTAGGCGGTAGAATTGCGTGTGTTGCTTGGAGGAAGAACGCATAACCTGTGAGTTCCTAAGAATGTAGGGGTAATAATAGGTTTTGCTTGCTATTTTGTTTTAATGTCGGAGGAATTTTAATATATTTTCGTATGATTATTTTAAATATTTATTTTTAGAAACCCCCAAAAGCCATTGTGGTTTTTTTCTGTGTGAAACAACCAGGCTAATGAAAGTCACTCGGCAATTTTCATATCAGAATAAACTTCATTTGTGAAATTAGAATGACTTTTACAAAAGCATTTAACGAAATAAATGTAAGTGGTGCAGAGGAGAACATGCTTTAGAGTGTATTATGGCAACTAGTTTTAATGAGAGTCTTACAAGTTTTTGCTTTTTGAATTTGAGTGTGTAATTAAAGTTTTGCAAAAATATCGTTTCAAATTATGTAACAGCAAATACTTAAATTTAGAGCGAAAGTTTTATGTTTGAAATAGTACGGACTCTTTATGAAAATCAAATAGGATCATAATGGAAACTAACGCTTAGAACTGCTTCAGCTATTTTTTTTTAACGTTTCGCACACGTCGGTAATTTCTTTGAGTTATGAAAGTGGGCGACGGACGTACAAACGAACATTAACTTTTTAAAAGCTTCATTTTTTTAGGTTACAAACGTAGAGAGGAAGATAAAATTTGCAATTTTAACCACACTTATCACAAAAAATAAAAATTGTACAAAACTCTTCCCCGATTTTATGATTAAGCAAATAATTCAATCTTTTAATGATTTTTTTTATAAAAAATCCACCAATGATTATTCTAAGATTAACTGCTCTAACCAATGTCGATACCTAAGATCTATGAATTAACACGCAAAAAGTGGTATTTTAAGTCTCATACTTTTTTTTGCTAAATTTATTATATTCATATCCATTATACTAATTCGTACTAAGTGCGTAGTTCTATTATATGATTCATTTTATCGACATTATTACCTAACGCCTTTTGCAAACAAGCAAGGGAACCTGGTTCTTTGTATTTTTGTATTCCTTCCCGAGTGCAAAACAGTGTATTAATGGCACATCTTAATTGCTTAGTCTCGGGTAAATATGTACACAAGGAGTCTCATTCATCAGCTTATTTCCGAATATAAAATGAAATATCTTTCAAAGGCATTTTTTTACTATAATATCGGATAAAATTAGTCTAATTTTTAATAATTAGACAAATTAATGCATTGAAAAAGTATAAAGAAAGTTAGTTATCTATTCTTTTCAGTGATTATTAGCGGTTCCTTTCAATTTAAAGTTTAATAATTAAAAAAAATCAAAACTAGACCAGAAAGGAAAATAATGTAAAGTTATTTTTAGTTTAGGCCAGAAAAGCAATTTTCCATCGAAAAATAATCTTCAATTATGCCATAAATTCTCTTTATCCTACTTCAAAAACGTTGTTCGAGATGCTTTAAGTATTATATTTTCGTTTCTTTTTATAATCCTTAAACAATGTAGTTTAATTTGCTAGTTGGGTTATTTTTTAATTTTCAGGATCGTATTTCTTATTGCATTCTTTAGCTAGTTTAACCCTTTCAGTCCCAAAAATTTACCACACTACAGAAACATCTGATATTCACAAAATAAGCTTATTTTTGGTCAAATATACGAATTCCATAAGAAAAAAAAATTCATTTAAATTTTTTATATGGTTTTTGAAACAATGCCAAAATTCTTTAATTGTGGAAAACAACAAAATAAATATATATATATATTACCTAGAAACACTTCGAGTTATATATTTTAAGATATCTGATCATTTTATTAAAAAAAAATTAGTAATTATTTTAACCGAAATAGTTTAAATTGTGTTTTAAATATGTGGAACTGAAGTGAACTGATCAAAAATCAGGAGAAACGCTTGTTGACTATTTTCTAAATAAAAAAATAGTAGTTCTGACTTCTATTGAGATTAATGTAAAATATTGTCGAATAGAACACAGTGTGAAGAATCGAATGATGTGTGTTTGCATGTCATAACGGGACATAAACATTTTGAAAAAAATATTGAAGGTGATGATGCCAAATGGCATCACTGGGACTGAAAGGGTTAAGCAGATTTTGGTCCTTCATAATGGGATGCTTATAATAAAATAAGGATTTTGTTCAGTGGAGACCCGGTGGTTCTAAGGATTGTTATAAATGTTGTAACAATCCGGGGATGTCTACAAAATCCCATAATTAAGGATTTTTAATTAAACAAATAAATCTTATTATTTAATGTCTTACTCTGTACTTTTTTAGAAAAATGTATTAAATGTAAAAACTATTCACTTCCCCAAATTAATATAATAATTGGTTTTACGTGGTATATGCTTATGATTACCTAAATAAGTGCAACTGCTTGCAGTTTAGTGTTCATAAATAGGCGAACTGACTAAATATCGTCACCACTAACTTAAAATTAACATTTTTTATTTACTTTTTCTGGTCAAGCGAACAAACCATGTATAAGGATATTTTAGATGCAAAACGTGATTTACTAAATGTTATAAGATGATTGGATTTAAAAAATAGTTTTTCAAAATTGTGAGATAAAATTACAGTTTTTTCATCAATACATTGATATAGCAAGATGTTCAAAATACAAGAAATCTTATGATTCATATTGTTAATTTCTTATTTTGTTTAATCACATTTGATAATACAACCTTAACTGTGTATTAATTTATTACTACATCAGAAAAAAGTTTCTAGAACTTTTATCCCAGTGAGAAAATACAAACATTCTTAAAATAGATATTATCTGCAACATAGTAGCACATTATAACGAAGTTTTAACTAACAACTAAAAATTCTAAACGCATTCCATCTAAATAAATAATAGTTTACACTAAAGTTCGATTTTCAAAACAAAAAAAAATCACCTAAACAAACCATCAAGTATCCACAAACTAAAAGGTAAACATCAACTTACCCTTTTGAGTCGAGCAAAACATGCCAGTCGATTGCAAAAGCCCGAAAAATTCTTCAAGATATCACACAACTTCTTTCAGTGCTTCTATCAAACAAATCTCTCAGCACCAAATCACTTCTGATATCAGTCAGATTCCATCAAAGTTCCAAGCAGCCGATATCAGCTGCAAGATCTTCGTGAGAAATCAAGTTTTTTTCTTCTTAAGACGAAAGTGAAGATTCGGAGCTGTTCGGAGTCGAATGCAGTTGGGGAAACTGACGAATCAATTCTGCTGGAGAATCAGCTGTGTTGGGGTTACGCGGGAAAATGGGTGGCGAGTATTGGCGATGGAATTTATATCGCCAATGCGTCCGAAAAAGTTCTATAAAGCCAAAGTGACCAGTAACAAACTTTTAGTGTTTGAAGTTTTAAAAAATAACTTACGTTTAGATTTAACTTAGTAGAGGAAAAACTAGTCGAATTTTTTTTTAATTTATTAAGAAGAGGATTCACTGATGGTTGGTTGGTTGGTTGGTAGACATATATTTTCAGGTTTGTGTGCTTGGTCAGAGATCCGCTTATAAACCTTCGTCAAGTAAGACAGACACAGCACATAAGCGTAAGATATATTGCCACCTCCACAATTTAAACATGCCCTGAAGGAGAAGAAAATAGTCTCCAGAGACCTGGGCCCATGGAAAACTGCGCCATGACCACCCACAAGACTTTCGGATCCACAGATTTAACAAGCACGTACTCCGCATATACTCGGTGGGTCTTCAGTGGTATCGGTACTCGATCGTGGGACCTTCCGATTCCAATAACGAGACCTTAATCGCGAGGTTACCCACGGCCAAAAAAAGGATTCACTGACCCGTTAAGAAACTCGAACGTAAGATAAGGTTCCGATTAAAGATGAAAATAATTATAAATTATAATTATCTAGACATGGGCTGTTTGAATTAAAGTCAGACAAGAAAGTTTATACAGGTAAGTATTCTAGACTTTTCCAAGAGTTAGCTTTAAAATTTTTAATCGATTCAGTTTTGGTTGAATTAAAGTCGCACTAGAGCTAATAAGTTAACTAGGCCAATAAGCCTCATGTTATAGAACCACGGTCAAGTCATGAGCCCAGTACCTCAGTTGCATTACACCATATAACCCAATTACGTATTAAAATCTTACCATGAACGATCAAATAAGTGTAATTGCTCTTATAAAACATTCAAGAGATTTTATCCATTACTGCCTCTCAATGTTTATTTAAATTTTTAGAATTTACCATTCCTATGCATTTGTAAATTTTTTTAATAAACAAAACAAACAATAAAATTTTATTTTCTAATTTGAAGGTTTTTTTTTATTTTTATGTTCGATTAAAAAATGAAGGATGAAACAAATTGGTAAAGTAGTAATAACATTTTTTACTATGTGTTCTCACAAATGAAAATATATATAAAAGCTGAATAATCAATAATTATAATCACTTAAAATGCATTTTATAGAAAATTAAAAAAAAGGAACTTCAATCCATCTTCTTTAGCAAAAAACACACACGGAAAATAGTAAAAAAAAAAAAAAACTTTATCTGAATAATCTAAAAAACAAAAACAACAGTTGAAGAAAAGGGACGCCGAATATTTAAAATCTCATTTCAGATGGTTTTCAAATCATCATAAGATTTCGATAATGCGAATGGAAAACTTTAATGCTCCAGACAGTGTGTTTTTTCTTTTGTAATAATGGGAACTGACATTGCGTGAAGAAGAGGGGAAAATGTTCAATCAGAGGCTTAAACTGACTATAAAAATTTACGTTTCTTTTAAAAGCTTTTTTTTTTATTAAAATTTTTTATCCTTCAGCTTTGAACTTTAATTTTTTACTTATATTATTTTTAGTGGTTAAAATTCAGGAAATGAATTTCAAGTGACGTGTGCTAGGGATGGAAATAATATGCTTATGTAATTAGTTTTTCTATTAGTTTTTTTTAAATACATATCAAAAATAATGTAAATGCGACATGCAGATTTAAAAACATTTGATTTGAATTTAAAAAAAATTAAGTTTGTGTGAGAGTCATTTAACTTGTATTCTCTGCACTTTATCCACTGAAAGTAGTCAAGGAAAAGTACGGATTACAAATTCTGAAAAAAGCTTCAAATCTATTTCTTTAATAGAACTTATTTCAATTATTATTTATTTAAATATTATTTGTCAGTTGTAGTATTAAGTTGTAGTTAAGTTGTATAGTATTAAGTAAGTTGTTATTTATTTTATTTTAAGTTAGTTGCATACCATTTAAAGTTGTCTCAAAGTATAACAAAAATGTTTGTACCTCTTTATAAATATTTTATCCCGACATTAGCTATTAAAAGGTATCTTTTTTTCTATCCATTTTTCATCATTATATTACTCTTTTTTGCATCCAAACTCAGAAAATGCATTATATCTAAATTGATATCAATAGTTATCAAAAGTGAACGTTAATTTCCCCGCTGTCTTAGTACAAGAATTAATACTTTTCAACTTACGGTGCAGCATCCATTGACAAAATATACATTGTTACAAATTATTGTGATTAGTTTCACCATAATAATGGTTCCAAATGCGTGCAACAGCTGTGTGTTTCACTTTATTTTGGTATTCGATTCGACCAATTATCAGTTTTTCGAAAAAATCCTTGACTAACAATTTAACCAAATACCGAAAATATGACGAAGAAATTCACCGCACACTAGCTGCAGCTATAAGAACTAGTATTTTTGCTGAAATGAAGTGTCACATTCTTAAAAGTGTATATGCTTCCATATAACTTAAGCAATTTAATTATAAAAATCAGCATTTATCCATTCCGTCTTCACCTTAAGGGGGTTCGGTATGCTGTACATTGGTAATGTTAAATTGGCCAATTGCAATGTACCTTTTCACAATAACTACTGATCAGATCATCTTAAAATTTTCTGTGTGTGTTATACCAACCTTATATATTAATCTGAGGTTAAAAGTTTTTTTGTTTAAATAACTGTTAGATTTTTTAAATAAAATAAGTTTTAAAGTACCCAAAAAATCATGAAATTTTTCACTTTTTTGCCCCATAAATTTTTTTTCACTTTAGTTTTATTAAAATTTATAACCTCAGATTAATCTATACTATGTATTACAACATATAAAAAAAGTTTATGAGAAAACATAGCATAGTTTTTGAGAAAAGGTACATCGAAGTTCAAAAAATCAAGTCCTGAGAAAAACGCGTTTAAAGTTTTTATTGTTAACCGTTCAGTAAGGAAAGGGCTAAATAAAATGGCTTTTAATGTCAAAAATATGTTTCCAATCGTCTTGATACTTTGTGATATTATTAATAAAGGATGTAATAGTATTTTAAGCCAATAATTTTTATTTTTTCACCGATTTTGGGGTACTGAACCCCCTTAATGCAATAACTGTAATCAATGTCATAACATAATGTCATAATTATGACTTCGAGGAAGTCATGCATTCTGCAAATTCATTTAGCAACAAGTCAACAACGCTACATCAAATACTAAACTATTTTTGCATGCATGCAAATCAAAGTCATAACTAACACCACAAGAGTGACATAACCAGCTACGTCACATGATCGTTATAACGGGCCCTCATTAGACGTTACGGGCTTGTTACAACAAGGGGTCCTGCCCCTAACGAGGGCCGCGCACTTATGAAAAGCCACATAATATATAATAGAACGGGATCCGTGCAATCTGCGCTAACTACCCGAGCTCACAAGTCCAGTCCAGGCCAATCAGATATGCCGGCCGTACTAATGGTATTTCGGCACTCACGCGTGATCAGAGATGAGGGTTTGGTGCTGTTTAATTTGTTAAATCAACCATTCAAATGATGGGCATGTGATTGGTGGTCGTGTAGCTGTATAGATAAATAAGGGGTGAAGTTTGTAATAATAGATACGCATAATGAAAGTCATATAGGCTAATTGCAGGTAAAATTAACCTTTCTGAAATGTAAGTCATGTGTGTAAAAAGTTATTATCACAACAACATTGAACATTAACGAAACAAAATAGTGTAATAGCTAAGCTACCCAGTAAACAGTGAACTGCTGGCCCAGCAGTTGATTAACTGCTGGAAGTGATGTTTTAGTGCTGGTGCATGCATATTTCTGCTGGAAAGGGCACCTTTACGTTGCCGGCATACGTGTGGTGATTATCTGAAGACAAAATGCTGGTGGGCCGCTGCTGGTCTACTAAATGCTGGATTAGTGTCGTATTTCTGCTGGAAAGGGCACCTCTACGTTGCCGGCATACGTGTGGTGATTATCAGTTAACAAAATGTTGGTGGGCCGCTGCTGGTATACATATGCTGGAACGGTGCTGTCGTGTTTCTGCTGGGAAGTGCCCCTTTACGTTGCCGGCATACGTGTGGTGATTGTCTGTTGACAAAATGTTGGTGTGCCGCTGCCGATCTACATATGCTGGATCTGTGCTGTCGGTTTGTCGTTCCAAAACAAAATTATCTGTATTTTCAGAAGCCTTTAATTAGCAAAAGTAGGTATATGCATCTTGAGCCGCGGTAGCTTACTCGTGTGAAGCGTCGTGTTCGCATCGGAAGGGTTGTGGGATCTGTCCTCGGCGGTGCTGGGTTGGTTCTGGGTCTAATTGTTGTAGGGTTGGCACTTGTATTCGGTCTAAAGACCACCGTGTTGACTAATGATGGCTGGGTAACGTTAAATATGTAGTGGTCAAAAAGTTCTTCCTGTTCTCATACCACATCAATACCTCTGGAAGTACTGGATCAGGGGGTTATCGGCCTTTGATCCGGATCAAAATCCCGGTATGTGAGTGAGTCTGGATGTAGGTATTATTAAACAATCATTTTTTTATTCAATTAATTCTCTTTTATTATTATTCAATGTACAGTTTTATAGAGGATCCAAAGGCATAAAATCCTTGGTCGGCTATTGATGTGGCACCTCTGGGCACCCCGAATCAGGGGTGCCTTTATTCTCCCTTAGGGTGCCATCATTTCATTTCCTGGGTCACTCTGGACTAGGGGTGCCATCCCTTCACATTAGTTAAGGGTGCCGTATGACGCCTGTTGGGGTGTCGCTGACGGGACACGTCCTTTCACCCCTACAGGTGCCAAATGCCACCTTTAGTTTTAACAGTGCGGGGGGGGGGGGGACTGCTGTAATATTGATGCTATCATTTGGCAGCGTTCTAAAAAGGTTGCAGGAAAATAACTGCTGAAATACTGCATTATTGCTGCTGTTATATTGCAGTTTTCCGGTAAGGGTGTTGGAAGAAATAACTGCTGAATTACCACCATATTGCTGTCGTCAATACAGCAGCATACTGCTGGGCGGCTTACTAGAAAAGTGCTGGCAAATCGGCACTTGCTGTTGGCCCGCTGCTAAATTGCCGCTGGAAAACAGCAGTAACTGTTGGGCGGCTTACTAGAAAAGTGCTGGATAAAACGCAGCTGTCTGCGAACAAGTGATGGATCGCTGCTGGCCAGCACTGCTGGACCAGCATTTTTCCCGCGGACACTTTATTGACTTTTAAGTACACTTTCTCCCGGCACTGAATCAGCAGTTCGGCTGCTGGAAGCCAGCAGTTTCCTGTTGCTGTCCCAGCAGATTTTTCCTTATTGGGTACCCTTTTTAAAACCAAATAATGCGACTTGCTTTATTTAATATGGAAACAAAATCAAATTTAAAAAGCTTCCAATCTAATCTTAAATTGTGACTTGCAATGCAGTAACAGGGAACTAGTACACAGTAACATAACGTAGTTTGGAATGCGTCCTCTAGAAGGGAAGAGCATATGCTTTATAGCCTGTTACACCACTCGCAAGAAGTGACACAGACACGAGAGACACACATAGAAAAGGTGACACAAACGCTTACACAAATAACAACATTTATTGCCAAACACAAACATCC
This sequence comes from Hylyphantes graminicola, assembly GCA_023701765.1. NCBI lineage: Eukaryota > Metazoa > Arthropoda > Arachnida > Araneae > Linyphiidae > Hylyphantes > Hylyphantes graminicola. The sequence continues at coordinate 55,563,315 of CM043113.1, forward strand.
ATGCCATAACGCGATTCGAACAGAAACCCAGAAATTCCAAAGGCTAGCTCCCTAACCGTTGTGCTGCCGGGTAATAATTATGATATAGCACGCTTACACAATCTGTGCAAAAGAATGAAAAAAACTTGTGCGGCAAAGCATGTATAGAAAAAAGGAAGAAAATCCTTTGTATATTGAACAGCAGAGATTAATTTTGCTGCAGTTCAAATTACAAATTATTTTGTGAGATGTCAAAAATGATTATTGTTCGTCTATGAAAGCTGTAACACTGCCCTAAGAATTCAATTTTTTTACAAACACACCAACTAGTTTTTGACAAAATACAAAATTTGGCATTTAGGTTAAGTTAAACACAATAAATATATTAATGTAAAACAGGGGTTTCGATTCCTTATACTTTTTTTAAAATTAAAATACTTTTGCTTAGAATAAAATAAAATTTGGAGAATTATAATTGAAATAATAATATGAAGTATATAAAAAGGATTTTTTTACCGTATCTTTTATTTTCGGAGATAAAATAAAAAAGGTTGTGAAGCATATATTTAGCAAAACGGATTTTAACTTTGAATAATTATCGTCTGTAAATATTTCTTAGAAGTTAACAAATTATATAAAGGGTATTTTTACAGTTTTAAAAGTTTTCAGGGGGTTAACAAATAATTTGGGTGAATTTATTAGTCATCTCTTTGATCAAGAACATGTTAGTTGTGTAACTAATATCAATCTAATATCTACAACTGACAGAAAAGTACGAAATGTTTCAGAAACGGTTATACAAATTTGAATTTTTTAGAATTTGATACGAAAAAATCACATTTCTCAAACTATTTGCTTTAAAAAAGGTTAGGTAGCATCTAGAAACGAGTGATTTTTCCAGCAGCAACACGAATGATAAGGGTACAGATAATTTATATAAAGAATCATGTGTTTAAGTATGGAATAAATACCGTAAAATGTTTAAAAGTTACTAAATTTTGGCAAAATTTAAAATAAAATTTAAACTACACGATAAATATTGATGTTTATTACGATAAATACTTAAGTTTTTGTTTAGATAGAAGCATACATTTACTTCCTCAAAAAAGATTTTTCGTCTAGACGTATTGGACCTGTTCATATTTCATTAACCCTTTTCATATTTTAAAACATTTTTTTAATAAAATTCAACAATATAATTTTAAAATAAATGCTGAAACGATGTAAAAAAAAGTATTAAAAATCCCATTTTCCCATATTCTTTTGTAGCAAACTTCACCTAACTTAACCATTAGTAGCAAACCGAACGTGAAAGAACTGCCAAAATACATGAGAGGTTAAGTTCTATTCAACCATTAGTGAGCATTCTGATTCCGAAGAGGGTGTTCCAAAGCGAAAAGGAAACTTGAACACTTTAAAAGCCTAACGCCTTTATAATGTTACATTTTAAATTTTATTCTATTCTGTCCCCTTACCCAATCACGCCTTGAGCCCAAGAAAAGGAACATAACTGGCTGCAGTGCACCCATACGTGAGAAGAACTTTAACGCGCGATTTTGAAGTTTTTAGGCTTAGCTGACTTTTACGTTCGAAATGGCAACTGTAGTCACTTTATTTCGGGAACAAGCAAGTTCAAATAGGGTTTTTTGTTGATTTTTTTTCCAAGTTCAAAAGATAAAATATGGTGACTGAATTTTTTCCTCTTGTTATAGTGCGACATTGGCAGTTTTGGCTTGCTAACAAGCGATGTTGCTTACTATGTGCTTCAGAACTTCAGTATGAAAAAGGTTTTATAATATTCTGCTTGAATTCATTGTGTCACAATTTAAGATAACCAAATGAAATATAGACAATAATTTTCATATACTTTCAAATACTTTAAATTGAAAGAATATGAACTGACAAAATATTTTAGTAAATATATTTTAAAGTAAAATATTTTAATTGCCGGCCCGCCGGCGCAATGGTTAGTGTTCTAGTCTTTGGAGCTGATGGGCTCGGTTTCGAATCCCAGTAAATGCATGGATAATTGCGCTTGTCAATAAATGTTGTTATTTGTCTAGGTGTTTGTGTCGTTCTTCTTTGTGTGTCTCTTGTGACTGTCTCTTCTGGCTAGCTGGGTAATGGGCTATAAAGTCTACAGTATCCCTTCTAGGGGGCGCGATCACTGTCGTTTGCCAATATATTTTAATTAAATTTTTATGTGAATCATTCATTTATTTGCACTAAAACAATTCTAACAGAAAAAAAAAGGGATTTTTAAAATGTATAGTTGTAAGTATTTAGTAGGTATAGTAAAAATATAGCAACCTGCTTTTCTAGCTGCAAATTGCAAGATTATACGTTACACGGGCTAACTGTTTGTGAGAATTAATAATTGGTCGAGTAATCGCACACAAAATGCTGATAATAAATTTATGTATATTAATCCTAAATAAGTTGAACTTTTATAATCCATTTAATATAAGATCCAGTAAACTTTAAGTAACTTTCCTGGATGGAATCAAATACTAGTTGGCAGCAAAGATTACAGAAACACTAACCATAGGGAGCCGGATGGTCGAGTGGTTTGGACCATTTCGCTAGCAGTCTGCGCGCAGTAATGGGTGCGCGTTCGATTCCCGCCTTCGCCTTGGGTGTCACAGATAAAGAAATATCTGTGACAGTAAAAACAAATTCTTTATATATCATACATCATTATGTTTATACTTATCTGTCTTACTTGACGAAGGCTTATAAGCCGGTCTCCACTGAACTGAGCTGAAAATCTGGAAGGAGCATCCCATGAAAAGCTGGTGAAGCCTATTTTTGGGTCACTTGACGACATATTTAGGAAGAACATGTGGCGAGCCATTAGGCTTGTGCCGGCAACATCCAATGCAAACTGTTATGTCAAGTGTCAATTGTGAACGACAAATTCATGCCAAATGTGGCACATATTCCCCTAAAGCTGTCGCCAAGTGACCCAAAAATTGGCTTCACCAGCTGGGATGCTCTTTTCCTGGGATGACCCTTCCAGAGTTTCAGTTCAGTTCAGTGCGGGTCTCTGATCCAGCAAACAAGCCGGGATGACATGTATCTACCCATAATAATTTTACACTAACCATAGAGCACCTATAAATTAATATGATTCCTACAATAACCCACTGCCAATCATTCCAAGTAATTTCTTACTTATGTAAAAACAAAACTGAAGAGTATCTAGTATCTAGTAAAAAAAAAAGTAACTAGACAAATGTATCTAGATGCAATGACCTCCTCCTGACATAGGTCTAAGGAGACATTGACACCAGCTGGTCAATCTCTCACCCGAATGTACCACGTGACCTCCTCTGAAGTGACGTCCGAATTACGAGTCTAAGAGATTCTTACTTATTTACTAGAATAATATCGTATTTTCTTACATAAAATAAGATATTTTATGTATTGTTGGTTTCAGTTCATTGCGGGGTCGTTTTTTTTTCTGTCTTAATGTAAAATTTTTTTCCTGTCTTAATGTAACGCCTGAACTAAGAATCTATAAGGAACTCATACTTATATTTTTTAAATAATAAAACAGATATTTCTATTAACTAGTTATTTCTATTAAGGTAGGCGAATACCCAAAATTCCACAAAATTCTAAAATTTTTACTATTACTTTAATCTTTTTCAAATTTGGTATAGTGATTTCAAATAAAATGAATAATACTATTTAGGCATTTTTTTTAAAATTTAAATATAATTTACTTATTTTAAACGGTGTTTTTTTACTAAAAAAGAGGTTTACGCTAACAAGCCTACCACATTGAATTTTCATCCTATAAACATTAATTATGTGTTAAATTCTTCGTATCGAACTGATGCATGCAATGACTCTCTAGAGTTGCATACAAATTACAAGAAAAGAAGTTATTAAGAAAAATGTTATAAATTAACCACAAAAAAGGATTTTTTTCGATTAACTTACACTTGGACATTTTTAAAGAAAAAAACTACTATATTTGCATGAGATGTTAGAGGTTCATGGCACAGATATATATTGAAATAGCATCTGTAAAAAATTTCAGGTAAATTAATGTAAAACTTTTTATGCTAGAACTGCTGGCGCAAGCCCCTTTTTTCAGTTGGAAAACATCGTTTAAAATAAATCAATTATATTTAAATAAAAAAAAATTGCCCAAAAAGCATTGTTTATTATATTTTAAATCACTATGCCAAATTTGGAAAAGATTAAGCCAATAGTAAAAATTTTAGAATTTCGGGTATTCGCCTACCTTAATTGTTAACTAGAGTATACGTAAGAGTAAGAGAAATAACCCTTAGTTCCAAAGTATGCGGTTTTCATTCTTGGTTCAGGTAATTTATTCATAGCAATTTGGGCACGTCTTAATATATATCTAGTCATTTAATTGTATCATTATAAGCAAAAAAAGTAATGATTTTGCAAACTATAATGTTTGCAATTACAATCCTTGTAATAAATATGAAATTAGCTATTAAGCATAAAATTTGTGTTATAAAAATTTAAGATAAATACTTAATCGTACTAGATAAATAAAGAAAATGAAGTATACAATACATTATTTTTTGGGCTATGAAACTCAAAAAACAGAAATTATTAAATCTACATTACTTCTAATATTTATCTGTATTCGATGACTAGAACATTTTATTGTTCTGCAAATCAGATTGTTCACATATCTTAGACTTAAATTTAGTAAAATTTTACTGCTTAAAAGATTTATAATCGTTCAAAATTGTTCTTTTTCAGCGTACTTTTGGCACAGTTTTCGAATCTTGCAAATCAAAATTGTATTATAAATAATTCTTTCTATTTAAAGTAAGTTTCTATTTAACGTTTATTCTACTTCATTATAATAAAAAAAATTTTGTTAAATTTGAAAGCAAATCAAAATAACAACTAGATTTTTCCGACACTATTACTATTTCTCTAAATAAGCAATAAATAGCTTACGAAACTAAACAATGTGTTCATAATAATATAAATTAATTAATATTTGAAATTTGTCCAATTTAGTTTCTGTTTCTGATTTTGCTTTGTTAAAAATTATTCTTTAAAAGTCTCACCACCTTTTGGCGCTTTTATTTCCTCAGAAGAAACATTTATTTTTTATGATAGAAGGTGAAGACATTTAGTATGAAAATTTACTTCCCTGCTTGCCCATAAATATTCTATTCTTCGATAATAAATTAGAAGTTCCTCTGCAAAAAAAAAAGACTCTCAAATAAATCACTTTTAATAATCTCAAAAGGGAGAATGCAAATTTATTGCTATTTACTAGTGACACATTGTTTCAGGAAAGTTATATTGTTTCATATACAAAATTTGAAAGTGATAACTAATTTAAAGTTATGAAAACTGCTTGGAAAAATTCTAATTTCATTTTTTATAAATATATAATTTATTACATATAAGTTATATGTAAATTCCTTTGGTTAACTAAGTAAGACTATCTTATTTGATCTAGTTAGATTTTATATGTTCAAGTTTTTAGGTATATTTTTTTAATGATAAGCATGAGGATTTTGTAATGATTACTACATAATGACATTATAAAAATCTGGCAAAACTTAAGCCTTGGAAATGTACAGAATTATAAATTTAGTTATTTCAATAAAACGAGTGAAAGATTTTGTTATAATGGAGAAAATATAAATAATGTTGCTTACATAAAATAAGCAAAAATTCTAATTTTCTGTAATACGAAATTTAAAATTTTGATATCGCAAAATCAAAAACAAGCAATTTTTCCATTAATTTAAAGTATGTAGACAAATTTCAATTTAATTTTGTGTGTTAGATGAGAATGTTAGATAATATCGTAAATTACAAAGTAAATATCGTAAATAAGTATAAAAATTCAGAATTAAACTTATTACGAAAAACCTTTTAGTTATATTGGAAACCTGATTTTTTTTAAATCTCAGAAGATATTCTAAATTTCAAAGATAAACACATCTAAAAACTGATAATACATTTTAAAATGAATGAAGGGTAAGGTTTTGAAATAAAACATGTATGAAACAAAGTTTCACACAAAGAATAATTTCTATTGTTCCGAATTTCCAAAAACGCTGCACACAAATAAAAGAAGTGGCAAAAAGTTGTGTTTCGAGGCTGTGGAGTGGACGATAAATTTCAATTTCAGACAAATTCGGAAATTTGACATTGCTTTAACTGTTAATATGTAAAAAAAGAGTTGATACTTACAAAATAGCATTATTAAAATTTATACTCATTCGTACAGCATTGTATATATTCATTAAAATACTATGTATATATTCTTTAAAATACTTTCCGTATTTTTATGGGTTTCAGTTAGCTGAAACTGAATGACAATAGTTATTTATGCAACTAGTGCGAAAAGTAATGCTTTTTAAAACAAGTGGATTTTATTTCACGAGCGAGGTACGAGCGAGTGAAATAAAGACACGTGTTTTAAGAAGTTTACTTTTCGCACGTGTTTCATACACTATTTTTTATAATTTCGTGAAAAAAATCAAATCTCATTGGTTCAAAAATAATTCACGTGCTAATTAGACTAAAATAGACTAAGAGATGTCAAGGAAAACAACCAATGAACTCGCAGTTAGGAGCGCGTGACGCTATAAAAAACCAATAAGCGTGTTTCAACATTTTGTCAAAGAAAGCAACCAATGAACTCGCAGTTCGAAGGGCGTGACTTAAGAAATATTCCCATCGCGAGAAAAAAATTCATTGATTCAAAAATAATTCACGCGCATAATATTTTTAAATACAGCAGATCGATAAATCTTTGGATTTTATGAGTATTATCAAATCGAAATTTTACTTGAAATGTTGGCATCTTATAAAAAGAGTGCGACAAAGTCTTTTTTTCACTGCTTTTGGGTGAAAAAAAGTACTTTTTTTCACTGTTTCAAAAAGTCTAGCTTTGTGCACGAGTCTGATATTGAAATTATAATGTAAAAGTCGGCTTTTTTTCACGCAATTATAAAATAGATATTTATGCAACTAGTGCGAAAAGTAATGCTTTTTAAAACGAGTGGATTTTATTTCACGAGCGAGGTACGAGCGAGTGAAATAAAGACACGTGTTTTAAAAAGTTTACTTTTCGCACGTGTTTCATACACTATTTTTTATAATTGCGTGAAAAAAAATCAAATCTCATTTGTTCAAAAATAATTCACATGCTAATTAGACTAAAATGAGTTTGGAGCTTCCAGGAGAAATGTCAAAGAAAACAACCAATGAACTCGCAGTTCGGAGCGCGTGACGCTATAAAAAACCAATAAGCGTGTTTCAACATTTTGTCAAAGAAAGCAACCAATGAACTCGCAGTTCGAAGGGCGTGACTTAAGAAATATTCCCATCGCGAGAAAAAAAAAATCATTGATTCAAAAATAATTCACGCGCATAATATTTTTAAATACAGCAGATCGATAAATCTTTGGATGTTATGAGTATTATCAAATCGAAATTTTACTTGAAATGTTGGCATCTTATAAAAAGAGTGCGACAAAGTCTTTTTTTCACTGCTTTTTGGTGAAAAAAAGTACTTTTTTTCACTGTTTCAAAAAGACTAGCTTTGTGCACGCGTCTGATATTGAAATTATAATGCAAAAGACGGCTTTTTTTCACGCAATTATAAAAATATATTTGTATAACATTTACAAGGCTTAGTATTCAGGTTTCAGCGATGATTTTGTTGGAAAAAAGATGTATATTATAAATAATATTTTGTATGTACTTTATGCAGCAATCTAAGCTATTTACTTTGTATTATTAAAAAAATGATCATAAATTACTTAAAAAGTGCAGTGGTTGGGGGAAAAGCGATTATAAAAGGTTGAATGAAATATTGGTTATGGGGGAAAAGCCGGTTTTGGGTGTGCAGTAAAAGCAAAAGATATTGAGAAATATATATTAAGTAAGGTTTAAAGCAGATTTCAAATAATTACATTTTGTTTGCGAATGATTTTTTAAACAAAATTATCTCTTAATGTAAGATGCAAGACAAATAAGTGTATTTTCTAGTAGGAATGTTTTTCATAAAAAAAAAGTCTTTATCAATTAAAATGTACTCCTTCACATTTATTTTTTATTTATTCAGTCTTGATTGACACTGTAAAATTAAAAAAAAAACAGAGAATTTAATATGCACCAAAGTTTGGTAAGATTGCTAAGTTTTTACAGTCAGAAAACTGTATATAAATTTTGATGCGACATGTTTTTTTTTTGTTGAAAATTGAAAGTATTGATTATTGTAAGTTGAAAATTATTTCACATAATTTGTTCTATCCCTAGACAGTAGACACGCGCACCAAGTTTCTTCACTAAAATTTGGCGATTTCATGCACACTAAAAATTAGTGTGACCACTTTAGCACCTCTTTTTGGTAAACCATGGCCAAATAAATCAGTGTGTATATAGTTACAGCCCTCTCAAACTCTTCCAACGGGATATCTGGGAAATGTAAGAAACATTGAAATATGGGGATCGACTGAAATGGATGGCTAGAAATGTCCGACCGGAAAGCATTTATTTATCTGCGAGGCCCCCATTGTTGGGAATGGCCCTACAAATTCCAGCACTTGATTTATGTGTGCTATAAGAGAAATTGAAAGTAACAAAGGAGCATTGATCTTCAGTTACATGCTTACTCGCCATGGTGTTTTGACGAAACTGGAATTGGTGATTTCGTCAAGTTTAATTGATAAAAAATACTCTAGTGCTATATTCTTATTAGAAATCGAATTTTTGTAGTTGTCTAATGATATAACTTTTAAATTGCTATACAAAGACATTAACTACCATGCCTATTGATATAATCATATTACTTAATTGAATTGTAAAAAAAATTATCTCATTTTCAAATTAGAGATCTAAAATGGATATTCATCTAAAATTGTAAATTATAAAAGGGTTAGATAAGTTAAGAAACGTATGTGTAATTCGTCGACAAATTTATAATTTACAGATTTACAAAATATGCCATTCTAAAGATAGTAAACACTTTATAATACTTCTTACTAGAAATCCGTCATACAGTTTGCTGCTGAATTTGTAAAAATTATTTTCCAGTAATTTGGTGTTTGTTAATTACAAATTGCAATTGGCGATTGACATTTAACTTATTTTAACATATTGAGGGCTACTTACGATAAAAATTTACAAGCAGTTTGTTCAACGTGATCTCATGATTTTATAATCCTGGATTGACGGCTGGTTGTTTCTCTATTGACGGTTTAGATTATTGGTGGTTTGACGCGGTAAGTACCGCACACTACATTAATTTACCAACTGTCGCCTTACTTTTATTCATGTTGAAATGTTGCCACTCAAGTCGCGAAACATGTCCATTGTAGCTAAAAACCCTGCCATTAATTGATAGTTATATTTGTCTATCTGTTTCACTTGATAACAAAATTTAATTCCCTACACATTCCGTCGCGAAACATGTCCATTGTAGCTAAAAACCCTGTCATTAATTGATTAATTGATAGTTATATTTGTATATCGATTTCACTTGATAACAAAATTTAATTCCCTACACATTCTTACGTTTGTAAATGTTGGTTAGAACACTGTTAAATTCCCAAATAGTAGAATACCTACCAAAAACTTTCAACAGCTTTACTAGTAATAAACTGGAGGCCCTTTTATTTGAGGATTTTATTAAAAAGAAGTAGATAATGTCTGACTAAAGGTAGATATAATTGATCGCTTACAGCTTAGTATTAGATAAAGGTATTGCGATATTCATTCTCATAAGAAAAGGCTTCTGAAATGAAAACTGATGAGCTAGATGTTCAATAAGTTTAGTTTCTTGTATGTGGGAAGTATCTCATGGGTATACAAAAATATAAGTTATTATACCAGCATTTTATTGGAAATAAAATACTTTATTGCATTTGTTTTATGGTCTTAATGCATATAATTCATCGTGAAATACGATAGCGTAAATGAATTTGATTTATATTTATTTGTAGAGAACTTTAATGTTACCAAACTGCAGTCAATTTTTACATCTTCGTTACATTAGCTTTTATGTAGGGACTATTGGACCAGGTTTAACAAAATCGAACTTTTTTTAGAGTAGGTAACCATGATTTTCCCACAGTAAACTTTAAAGACATTTTCTCTTAAAAGCGTTGTTGATTTGAACCGAATTACTCCAAACAACATTCCTTTTTTTCTGCTCGTAATTTTAACATTTTTAAATTAAGTTCTTTGATGTTCATTTAAATTTTATTTGTAGTTAAATATAGCAATATATTATATGTAGTCTGAAAGAGCTCATTTATATATTGAAAGTTGAAAAAATAATAATTAATGGAAATAATCCTCTAAATGCTCATTTTGATAAAATTCGAATTGTTAAAATGTTCAAACTGCGTTTTAATCATGTAGTAATTTTCAAATATAAAATATAAAATATATTCATTCATTTATTTTTTAAATTATAAATACATTTTCCAAATGTTTCAAATTTTTATTTTTTAATTGATTTCCGGTATTCTGATTCGTTGAAATAAACAATATCCTACAGTCGATGATGATTCATCTAATGTAAATATATTTAAATGCTATTTTAAACGAAACTCTGCAAATCTCTTAAACAGCATTTAGTAGATTTCGTCGATTAACCTAACACAAGAAATAGGCAAATGATTTGATTTTATATCACATTTTGTTTTTAAAGTTCTGCCTATAAAGTTCTTTTACGTCAGCCATGAAACTTTTATGACCTAAAAAACCGTAAAACTTTATTAAACTTCTACCAAACGGAAATAAAATTATTCGAAAAACAATTCTCAGAGAAAAAAGAAATTTCCACTTAAACTCTTTCGTTGTAAAAAAATGCAGAATCAAAACCGTTTCATTTCCGATTTTTTTTACATACAAAAAAAAAATCTCAACCATAAACACCAAAGTTTTAGGCAAGGAAATCTTATTCTTTATCTGTAATAAATGGCGGTTTCAAACAGAAGTGATTTTAAACCGAATATAGCTCTACTACCAAGGAATGAAAATCCTCTACCCATATCGGAAAATAAAGTTCTTGAATATTCTTTAACTTTGGAAAATTGACAGTATTTTTCGGATCATTCAAAAAGCAAAGAGCAGGAATTTCTGTTTACGCATCAACAGCAGAAATAAAAATATTCTATTCGCGTTTTCGAAATGTCAATAAGAAGAAATGACCAAAAAGACATTCTTTACAAAAGTGGAAGAAACGGAATACACATGCAGAAATCAAATCAAAATGAATACAGATATCTTTTTTTTTATAAAAAAGTTTTTAACGAAATATTTTCTTCGATCGACCAGCACTTACATGCATTTTTATCCAGAGAACCCAGGAATTGATACAGAAATTTTACCAAAAGCGTCAATACAGGGTGAGGTGCCATTTTGCCATTATTATGTAAAGTGGTATTTTATTATTCAAATTCATTCTAAGTGAGTTCCATTGAGAAAACAATGCAAACGGAACCCTTTTATCGTTCGCTGGGGGGTTGTATCGAAAGAAATCGCATAAATGTTGGTTCCCGGTGAAGAATATGCTTCTGTTACTTTGGCTAAATTCCATTTCTTGCGGTCATGAAAGGAGCGTTTGGAATATTAAATTCCGTTGATCAAAAGTTTAAAAAGTAAATAAACGTTTTGCATTTCAGCTGAAAAAAATTAAACGAAAAATGAAAAATAAATGGAATAATATAAAGGAGCTTCCATCGATTTTTTTTTTCAGAAAATGACTATGTTATGGAATATAAAAGTGCATAAAAAGTTACTAGTTTATATTTAAAGTAACTGACAAAGACTTTTATGCAGTAAAAATTAATCATTACGCTAACTTACGCAGTTAAAATATTTTGAAGGCTGATAATATGATTTCATACCTAAGGTCTGATCATCTCAATTACTTATATTAGACTCTAAATTTTTAAGAGAAAAAATATAATGAGAACCAAAGATTGAGTACTTTTTATTATTCATGCAAAACTTGTAAGAAATTATGCCGTGGTTAAATTACTGGAATTAGTATACATAGTCATTTTTGCGGCAATACAATATCTAAAACACAAAAAACAACAAATCAATACCATACAAAATCATATTTCGGAATGTTTATGTAACCCTTCATAATGAGCTTTATATGAATCTTATACTACTTTCAAAGAATTTTATTCATTTAACAATTCAAGTTAAGATCATAAAATAACATATCAGATAACTTAAGCAGTTTAGAAAAAACTAAAAACTAATAAAAATAAACACTAACATTTTAAAATGCACCTAAAAACATATTTCGTTCAAACGCCAACAAACTAAGCAGGCATTTCCAGAGAGCTTTACGCCGCAACTTCGACAAAAGAAGAAGAATCTTGGTGTTCCCGGAAAAAAGCAATATTTCTACCTCGGCCCTATAGGATTCCCACTTACACCCAAGATCACGAAATCGGATTTATTTTACAAAGCGTCCGAGGCAAAGATCCCGATAAAACTCTTTCTGTGTATTTCGACGAAGGTTCGCTTCAGTTTTAGAGATTGAGTAAAGTGTTAAGTGCCGCGCGGCCGTATCGCGCTGAGGAGAATTTCAATGAAGGATTTTGTTTTGGGGATTGTAAAGGTGCCATAAAGGGGGTTTTGGTAAATACGTGAGTGTTTGTTGGATGGTTTTATGGGTGGTTTAGTGGTGTTATACACTATAAATCGTTTATTTTGTGAAATGCATTGGTTGTCTGGGTGGTCTGAGTTTTCAATGAATGATTATTATATTTTTAATATACTTTTACTAGCCATTTTCTACATTCTTAAAACAAACGAGCGAATTAAACTCAGTCTGAGTTAATTTCCACTCTTTCCAGTGTCGAGAATGTACTTCTCCTATAGGAGTGGATTTCATTCTTTTGTTTAGTTAAACATTCGACAGAATCACTACCACTGTCCCCTACGCTTTGAAATTTGAACTGCGGACAAGTGGCGCAGATGTCACCATAGCTTTCAAACAATGAAAATTCGAGCTATTTGAAAATACAAAGTTAGGTGTATGTAAGTTGTATCAAATATATTTTCTTCGAATATATATCATTCGTACATTCTTAAAACAAACGATCGATTTTAACTCAGTTTGAGTTAATGTTCACTTCTTTCCAGTGTCGAAAATGCACTTCTCCAATAGGAGTGGATTTCACTCTTTTGTTTTAAGAGTGTATCATTATTTAATAAAGTAGAAACTATTTAAAACAAATAAATCTGACAATAATCTTCAAACATTTTTTTTAGATTTCAGTTACCCAAGTATACTAAGAGGTGTCTACAACTAATTTTATGTCTAATACTATTTAAAAAGAATTTTAGTATAGTTCATATGCGCAATAGCCGTTTTTACTATGTTATATTAATCCTTAAGTTTAAAATCTAAGGTTAAGTGCTTGGTATAAAAGGCCCTCAATATGTGATGTATTGATAAACGTCACAGGTAGGAAAGTAATGAAAGCCACGAAACTAACGCATGTTTGTACATTAAATCAAAAATGAAAAACTAGTGTTACTCAACTCTTTACTTGTACCGCAATCATAGTTTTTACGTGTTAAACTTATGGGAAGAACGTCACTTGTCCTTAGTGCATGATTTCCGGAAGGAAAAACGGGACACGTGTCTAAAGCCCCAACTTTAATAGGGCCCCCGAAAGTGCTTAAAACTAATATTGAGCGAAAAATGTGCCCAAATAGGTTGCAATAGAATCATTAATTAAATATAATACATATAAACCAAATGTGTTCTTAATTTTTTAAAAGCAATCCATTATAATTATTACTATTCCTTTTATTTTCATAAATTTTGTCCTGGCTATGCGAATAAAATTTATATATGTATTTAAATATTTTACGATAAAATAATGATAAGATGGATACGATAATGATAAGATATTATGGCATGATAAGACAATTTTGCTAGGTCTATAATGCCATTTCTTAATAATGTACTTGAAAATTTGCATTCTTTATGTGAAATAAGTAATGCTTACATATATATTTATGACACGTGTTAAAGGTTTTATTTGTGCACATTTAGAATCACTCATAGATATATTACTGTATGTTGTTGGGTCCCCAAACGCTCTTGTTCACACAGACCAAAAGCAGTAAATCAAGTCCTGCTTTTCCTTATAGAGGGGATGTCATGGGAAAACTCACCAAACTCTCACTGCACAACACTGCATCTCTTCTCAATACTCCTCATAATAATCACCATTACCCTACTATATCATCCCATACCACTACTCCAATATTTTTTACTTTCATTTGTACAAATTTAGAATCACGCATATATATATTATTGCATGCTATGAGGGTCAACAAACGTTCTTGTGCACTCTGACCAAAAGCAGTAAATCGAGTCCTGATTTTCCTTATAAAGTGGATGTCATGGGAAAACTCACCAAACTCTCACTGCACAACACTGCATCTCTTCTCAATACTCCTCATAATAATCACCATTACCCTACTATATCATCCCATACCACTACTCCAATATTTTTTACTTTCATTTGTACAAATTTAGAATCACTCATAGATATATTATTGCATGCTATGAGGGTCAACAAACGTTCTTGTGCACTCTGACCAAAAGCAGTAAATCGAGTCCTGATTTTCCTTATAAAGTGGATGTCATGGGAAAACTCACCAAACTCTCACTGCACAACACTGCATCTCTTCTCAATACTCCTCATAATAATCACCATTACCCTACTATATCATCCCATACCACTACTTCAATACTTTTTACTTTCATTTGTACAAATTTAGAATCACTCATAGATATATTATTGCATGCTATGAGGGTCAACAAACGTTCTTGTGCACTCTGATCAAAAGCAGTAAATCGAACCCTGCTTTTCCTTATAAAGTGGATGTCATGGGAAAACTCACCAAACTCTCACTGCACAACACTGCATCTCTTCTCAATACTCCTCAAAATAATCACAATTACCCTACTATATCATCCCATACCACTACTCCAATATTTTTTATTTTCATTTGTACAAATTTAGAATCACTCATAGATATATTATTGCATGCTATGAGGGTCAACAAACGTTCTTGTGCACTCTGACCAGAAAGTAGTAAACCGAACCTTGCCTTTCCTTACAAAGTGGATGTCATCGAAAACTTACCAAACTTTCACTGAACAAAACTGCATCTCATCTCAATACTACTCATCAAGCAATAATCACCATTACCCTACTATATCATCCCATAGCACTACTCCAATATTTTTTAATTTCATTTGTACAAATTTGGAATCACTCATAGATATATTATTATTGCATGTTATGGGGGTCCCCAAACGTTGTTGTGCACTCTGACCAGAAAGTAGTAAATCGAACCCTGCTTTTCCTTATAAAGTGGATGTCATGGGAAAACTCACCAAACTTTCACTGCACAACACTGCATCTCATCTCAATACTACTCATCTCTGTAATAATCACCATTACCCTACTATATCATCCCATACCACTACTCCAATATTTTTTAAATTTCATTTGTACAAATTTGGAATCACTCATAGATATATTATTGCATGTTATGGGGGTCCCCAAACGTCGTTGTGCACTCTGACCAGAAAGTAGTAAATCGAGCCCTGCTTTTCCTTACAAATTTGATGTCTTGTGTCATGGGAAAACTCACCAAACTTTCACTGCACAACACTGCATCTCATCTCAATACTGCTCATCCCTGTAATAATCACCATTACCCTACTATATCAACCCATACCACTACCCTCTCCCCTCGGTAAACGTGGACTTAATTGGTAGAAGACAGGCCACCGACGGAGACGAAGATTGGACGATTGATGCTGATGAAGTGGTGATCAACCTTATTGGGAGCAGGGGACGCTTGTGCAAATTTACAGACCGGATTAGCCTTCCACCCTTCTTGCTACATCGTACCCAAACCATGGGTGCGTTAAACAAGCTTCTTTGGACGCATAGGCCTGGCTTAATCCACTGGGTAAAGTTTGCTGTTTGCTCGATCCCGGAACTTTGGCCCGAGAGGCTGAATTATGATTTTCGGAAAAGAGTTGACGCGGAAAGTAATTTTACTTGGTTTTTATGAGTTTAACTCTAGAAGGGTCTAGTGTTTTGATTAGAATGGTTAACAATATATTTCATTAAGTAAGTTTGCTTAGTCTTTAAATTCATTTTCGGTAATGCGAAGGATGGATTTGCATTTTTTTTATTGTAACTAATTGATTTGGCACTTGTGAAGCCAATTGTAACTTATTAATATTTTTGAAAATTGTATGAAAGTAGCTTGTAAGTTCATTGAGAAGTTAAATAATTGTAAAAGTTCAATTGTTTTTACGTACACACTTAACATAATAATTACACTATGAAGGTGCATGCAGCAACTTAAAAAAAAACATTTTAACAGCTTTTTTTTAAAAATAAAACTTGCTCTAGCTGGGGACATAGGTCACGTTGGTGATCTGTGGTATTTTCCGCAATGACCAAATATGGCGATTCCATGAAATTCTAGCATCTATCTAAATCTCTATATTGGATTACATAGAAGCAGCTGTCCCCTATGCATCCACGTAGCAGAGAACATGTGCCTCGTAAACGACAAGATTTCCAAAATATTGTCGCCGTAAAACAAGGAAAAGCGTGCTAGCTGTATAGCCCTAGTCTAGTGCGCATGCAGGACACACCGGACCCAAACGAAATAAATGTCTAGGACGCGGCATTAAAACGTCGCCTAGTACGTGATCATCCGGAAGACCTATTGAGACTAGTTTTTATGCCTTTAAGCACGAGAATTTAAAATATTGCCGTTCTAGTTCCGTGAGGGAAGGGGAAATTTTTACTCTAGGTTTTCTGTACTATATTTTTAAAGTCGTTTGTTTTCCATTAGTGTTAAGTGTGTTTTGGGGAAAATAGATGGAACTTGTAGTCGGAAAACATCAGCTTTGCATTGAATGTTCATCGACT
The DNA here is from genome assembly GCA_023701765.1 of Hylyphantes graminicola. Lineage (NCBI taxonomy): Eukaryota > Metazoa > Arthropoda > Arachnida > Araneae > Linyphiidae > Hylyphantes > Hylyphantes graminicola. The sequence continues at coordinate 55,580,282 of CM043113.1, forward strand.
TTTGTTAGTTCCGGAAGAACATAATAAAGGTTTTATGGGAAACAAATGATATTCCCCTATGCAAAAATAGAAAAAAATAATTACAATAACATCGAAAAGCCTAAATATATAATCTACACGTTAAAGTATTTATTTCTAAATATTTTCTACTGTATAGATACTTGAATGGTTCTTATAACTAAGCTATCATTCTGAATGAAAACGTGCTTTTACTTCTGGTAGAGATGCGCAAAATAACCGGACTATCAAATAGGTTTTTGTTTATGATGAATTTCAGTTTTGTATTATTAAGCCTTTAAAACAACAATAAGTTTGATCAAGTTAAATAGTGGAAAATATATTTTAAGATTGGTAACTGTAATTCAAAACCAATGGTGTTTAACATTAAGCACGACTTTCAATTACCACTCGATACATCAATACACCTAAAAATTTAATTATATAACATATAATGAAATATCAATAAGTTAGGTTAGGTTGAGTTTTGAATTATCGTCGCACAAGAGCTACACGAGGATTATTGGCGATGGACGTCGTATTTTAGAACCACAGTCAAGTAACGAGCCGACATCTGAATAGGCACCCAAAGCAACCATTAACAATTTCAATAAGTTTAAAATCTAAAAAGTTATATTTCAGCTGTTATTTATGCAAGCTCGATTTTCTCGAAAACCTTATTGTAACGTCCGACAGGTACTATAAACCAAAGTCACTCTTTTTGTATGATCTGTAGAGTGGTTTTTGATCGACAATCGAATCAATGTTTAATTCAAATATTTTTTAGAATCAGCATCCTCCAAAACGTGTTTCAAAACGTGTCTCCATTTCAGATAATATTAAATAAATACACGTAAAGATAGACATAGCTCAATATTTATGCGTAACACAATTCTAAAACAAACTGGTATACATGCCAAACTGGAAAGTGACACCGTAAGAGGGGAATAAGTCTTTGCTTTTTTACCAGTGACCATCGGAATTTTTTTCCGGTTTTTTTTTCAAATTTGACCGCTTATTTACAAGGAATCTAACTTTTCTTACTTATCTTTATCTTACAAGAATTTTTTTTATTTTTTTTTATATATTTTCAGTTTTAACTAGTATGTCCCATTTATGTAACAATTTTTGAGACCAGTTCTTTTCCTAATTTGCAGCATTTTGGACTCGGATTGTATCATTTGCTTTTACCCAAAAACATTTGGCCACCTAATTGCTTTTCACTTGAGCTATACAAGAGCTAGTGTCTCAAACAGTAGTGTGCAGTAGGGTACAGCAGTCTCAAACAGTAGTGTACAGTAGGGTACAGCAGTCTCAAACAGTAGTCTAGTGTAGACCAAGCTTGTCTCTCTTCCCATACACAGTCCTGTAAAACTGGATATACTATTTTTAAAAATAAATATCCAAGTAAACTAAATATTTTCTAACTATAAGTTTACAAATAAAATTTATATTTTGGTTGTAAATCGTCATTACAATGGTAATTCCTGTTTTAAAAGTTTCCAGGGTAATTTCTGGTCGCAATCCATTTCTTATGTTGAAAAAAAACACCAAAAAAAACACCACTCTTCTCAAACACCAAAAAACGCAGAAATACTCTGATCCATCTACTTTGGAACTTATCGGTCCAGTGTTGTTTGCATCAAATAAATGACTAAACTGTAAATACCTCGGAAGCGTTCTTGTTTAATTCAAAGTCAATAGTACAACAAAAACTCTATTTCAAAAAAGTTATTGCACAGGCGTATGTTATTCTATATTAAATTAACTGGCAACTTTTTTTAAAAAAAATGATTATTTTCAATAAATTTACTAAGCGGCGTTACTATAAATTAATAAGGATTTGTATTTGTGCAAGATTTGTAAACTGTCATTTCTTCAATTATAGTAAATAGACAAAAGCAATAAAAGCGGTGGTTTAAGCATTTTTAAATAAATATATTTTCTATTTTATGCTATGACGATTAAATTTTAAAATAGATATTTTATGAATATTTTAAGAAAGTCCTAAAAATACAATATGCAATATTAAACACCTGGGTATCTATTTAACAATGAAAAAACAATTCCTTAATAAATCTAATTATAAACTTGCCTTTTTTTACGAAATTTAATTGAATTGTCTCGAAGCCTGTTTTTTTTTAGAACGATAGGTGAAAAAGTTAATATAAACGTTTAATTAAATATCCTTTTAAATAGAGATTAATTTCATTTATAAAAAATACACATATATATATTCAAACTAAAAAAGAAGCTAAGTAAACATTTTAGTTTTGTCGAAAAACCTAATTAGTCAGTTAATTGAGTGGATTTGATATTCTTTCATTTCGTTAAAATAAAAAGATATTTATAAACGCGCAAAGTTTAACATTGTTAGTATCTATTTTATCTTCAAATAATTTTTATCGGCAAATAATAAGAATTGTTTGAATTGGACATTTTCTATTCGCCCACAGAATTGTAAATTTAAATTATGTATTTTTTGCAAAATATATACTAGAAACATTTAGTCGGTTTTTTTGTAGATTATTTAACTATACTATACTTTTAGATATGTAAGATCTATTTATAGGGTTTAATTAAATTAACTGACTTCACTAGTAACACATTAAAACTTTCAATTGCTAATAGGCCCGTTTCTAATACAGTTAACAATGACAGACAGTTAACAATGGTAATTAATCGTGTATTTAAAAACAATATCTTAGGACTGAAATGAAAAAAAAAACAAGATGATTTGTTACAGAATCTGTCACTTACACCGCTTCCACACAATATTTACGCTCAACAGGAAACACACAAACAGCACCTCAGAAAAAAATTCGCCAGGCAGGGCCTTTAGCTAGTTCTCATTCAATCTTTAAAAAGCCAAAATTAATATTTGTCTTTAATCTTCTTTTGTAGATTTGGTAATTATTCTTTATCATTTGATTTTTTTTTTAAAGTTCGAAGAATAATGATGTATTTTTTAAATAAATATCTTTTTGAAGCCTCAAGTTTGCATTTCGAAAAATAAATTAGTAAATGTCGCATTAAAAATAAAAGCGAAACTTTGCATATTTTTTAAGTAAATTTAGAATTTTTTATGCATATTTCGTCATTCATATATAATGAACCTTAAAAATAACTTTATTGTGCTATTACAACAATCCAAATTGAATTGTATCACAAAAATAAATATTTTTTCCAAGAATTTTATTTTTATTTTTATTAAAGTTTCTAGGACGGTTGATGTCATGGCAACAGTGAAAATCTATAATAATAAAAATGAAGTTTTGTATGTGTGTGTGTGTGTAGAAATGTGTGAATAAAATATTTAGGAAATAAAATCTTCATTTCTTCTGGTATTACTTTTAACTATACCGTTGGCCGAGTGGCAAGGCATTCGCCTCTGGATTCAGCCCTCTCAGGAGTGCGGGGTTCGAATCCCACCTACTGCCAGTCATCCTGTAATTGGATTCCAGCGTTATCGTGGCTTTTCGAACTATTCTCATACGTGTTGAGGTAGGCGAATACCCAAAATTCTAAAAATTTTTACTATTACTTTAATCTTTTCCAAATTTGGCATAGTGATATCAAATATTATGAACAATGCTTTTTGGGCAATTTTTTTTATTTAAATATAATTGATTTATTTAAAACGGTGTTTTTCAACTGAAAAAAGGGGTTTACGCCAACACTTCTAGCATAAAAAGTTTTACATTAATTTACCCGAAATTTTTCACAGATGCTATTTCAATATATATCTGTGCCACATGAACCTCTAACATCTGGATTAAGTATACAATTTTTTTTTTTTTTTTAAAAAAATGCCCAAGTGTAAGTTAATCGAAAAAAATCCTTTTTTTGTGGTTAATTTATAAAATTTTTCTTAATAACTTTTTTCTTTGTAATTTGTATGTAACTCTAGAGGGTCATTGCATGTATCAATTCAAAACGAAGAATTTATTACATAATAAATGTTCATAGGATGAAAATTCAATGTGGTAGACTTGTTGGCACAAACCTCTTTTTTTAGTAGAAAAACGCCGTTTAAAATAAATAAATTATGTTAAAGTAAAAACAAAAACCTAAATAGTATTATTCATTATATTTGAAATCACTATGCCAAATTTGGAAAAGATTAAAGCAATAGTAAAATTTTTAGAATTTCGAGAAATTTTGGGTATTCGCCTACCTTAAGAGGACACAATATCTCAATGTTAAAAATTTCGATTCGTTTTATTTGCTAAAATAAAAGTTTTATAACACCAGGCCAAAGAAAAAAAAGCATAAGCTAAGGATTCATAACACCAGGTGCCCCGAACTATATTGTTTATATTTATCAAGGAATCGCAGTTGTATGCATTTTTTTTTGTCAGTTAATTCGTAATTCTGACACTATGTGCGCCCTTGAGAATTTTGGCCTCGTTTCACTTTCCATAGATTTAACGAGAATGTGTATTAAAGTTTACTCGGATAATTTAGTTCGATTTTGAGGCTGCATATTTCTGTCGATAGGAAAAGGGAAGCCGTGACTGACATCGGGATTGAATCAGCGTCTAACGCTTGCGATGCGATGTGAGCTGATAGCGTATCCAGCGCTAAACCAACTGGGCTACCTAGCACTTACGTTGAGTCAAAGTGAGATGATTTCTTTATTAGCGGTTGCTGTTGCAAAACAATGAAAATGAACTTTTAGAAAAATAATAATGTAAATGAAAGACCAAATTTACTTCCACCTGCGCAGAAGTTTACATAAATACTACCTACGAAAAAAAATGCGTTGAAAAGTCTTATGCTCAATTATTCAGCCGTCGTCCAAATCCTGGACCTGATTAAAATGTTGCTATTGGATTATGTGAGCTGCTTGCTCAGGTGTCAACGTAGTCCTTTGACGTTGTTTATAAGTGCGAAGTCCTAAGAACCAAATTAGTTTCAGCTAAACATTAACCCTCTAATGCATACTGTTACCGTTTAGTAACAAGTAGCATCCACTTTATTCTATTAAATTAGAGCTCCTCCAAGACAAATCTGTGTTTTTTTTCATCTATTACATTTCATTTTAAAGTTTTAGTTACTAATAAACCTCATAGATGACAGTAGTAAAAGTGTATTCAAAATTAAAGAGTGAGGTTATAAACTTTTGTGAAATTACGTTTTTGGCAGTATTCAAAGAATAATAATATTAGTACTAAATACTAATAAATTGTTTTGAAAAATTAATCATAGTTAAAAAGGGTTATTTTGAACTATTTTTAGTAGTTTTCTTGTCATTATTATCAAAATTTGAATTTTGCAGTTGGTTTTTGTCAAATGGAAATTTTTTTTTAAAAATATTTATTTAAATTTTAGTTCAGTTAAATTTTTTTTAGTATTTTTCCCATAATGTGTGAGTATTAGAGATACATATATATTTTTTTTTGGGATGAAAATAAAAATTCATGCATTAGAGGGTTAATCTAAGAATTAACGGTAAGAAAGGATTACGATAAAAATGGGACTATAGGATTAAAATGTAGCTAAAAACAACTGGGGCATGGTTCTAAAATTTAAAATCTATTTAAATTATGAAGCGGGTCTCTGATCAAGCACACAAGCCAAAATACATGTGTACCAACCCTTTCATACCCGTAAATTATGATGCCCGTTGCCAATTGCTCTGGTGTGACGATATAATTCAACTCTTTGGGTATTATTAAATTTATCCCTCTTTTTAAAACTTGGAATGGAATGGAATGTAAATGCGCCCTCTAGAAGGGAGAGTGTAGACTTTATAGTCCATTACTCAGCTCGCCAGAAGGGACAGTCACAGGAGACACACAAAGAAAGGACGACACAAACACATAGACAAATAACAACATTTATTGACAAGTACAAATATCCATGCCTGACCGGGATTCGAACCCGACCTCAGCAGCTCCAAAGGCCAGAACACTAACCATTCAGCCACCGAGGCGGCTCTTTTTAAAACTTACTAAGAACTCTTTTTTTTTCCTTAAAAAAATTGGCATCGTAATACATGACTTCGTATTTTATTTAGTTACGAAGAAAATATTATGTGTTGCCTTTATAGCACAAAAGTGTATTTTTAGAGTATAAGGCGCCTCCCAAGTAATTATTATACATATTTTTTTTAAATTCTTTTTTTCGAAACATGCGTTTTAGCATACATTTGTACGAAAAGTATGCTTAGAATATATAAGAATATACGTGTATTATTTTGCTAGTGTTTTAAGGGGGTATAGGACACAAAATCATTTAAAAAAATCAAAAAAAAAATTATTATCATAAAAAATAACACAAATATTTTGGAATAATTTAATTTTTTTATTTATATCTGCAGTAGAACGTGAGATGTGTAGTTTTTTGTGTCATGACATCTGTGTTGGCCAACCACGTTTATAATCTTAGATAGGAATAACGTTAGGAAGATAGGTATAACGTTATCGAATCCTTAGTTGTTCGGTCGGTTTGGAGCGCTTCAGTAAGGAAAGGGATAAACTTCAAAGCTGTTTTTCTAATTGATCGCGTTTTCGATAATTTCTTGACTTTAAATTGATATAACTCAAAATCTACTGCCCATAGAGTGTCAAAATTTTCCACTCATATTTTTAAACATATATCTTGAATTTGTTTTTAGGGATTAGTTGTAAATAGTTTATTTTTTTATTTATTAATTTTTATAAAAAAAGTGAACCAGCGAAAATATAAAAAAAAACTTCAATAATTTTTTTAAAAAAACTATGGCAAATATGAAAAATCGGTAAAGACAGTTTGTTAAATACATTTTTCTGTTTATAAAAATGCTAAATATTTGTTTGCCAATAAATAAGTTTTTGATTTATAACAAAAATAAGAGACATCACTTTTTGACACATTTTATATTTAAAAAAAATAAATAATGATAATTTAAAACCTTTAACAAACCCTTACAAATAAATTTTAACTCAAAATAAATTTCCTAACCTATCTATATTGGCAATTAAAAATTACAAGTTGGCTTTATGTTATCAATTACTCATTTGATATGTAATTTATCGAAAAACAAATCATCACTATGGGAAAGTGGTATTAATACTGTAGCACAAAAGTTTAAACTCTTAAGGGGGTATGGGACACTTTTAACTTTTTTTTAATATTGCATTATATATATATATATATATATATATATATTTATATATATATATATATATATATATATATATATATATATAATATATATATATATATATATATATATATATATATATATATATATATTATATATATAATAGATAAAACACACAAAAAAATAATAAAATGAACATGAAATTGATGACAGTGCCACATTTCATCAGGGACAAAGTAACACTTGTCATCAAAAAGGACAACGCTATTTTTCTTTTTGGGCAACGACTGAAAAGTCTAAAAATATTACCCAATTTGTCCCGAAATAGCGTTAGAAACCATAAAAAAACAAAAAACAAGAAAAATAAAAACAATTAAATGAAATATATGAAAAAATGAAAAAATACCAGACCCCATAGGTAGCAAACACAACAAATCCAAGAACAACCGTTAGTTGGTTGGTAGGTAGACAAAAATATTCAGGTTCGTATGCTTGGAAAACCGTTAGAAAATAAAAGGTTAATGATGGTCACAGTGAAAATAGCAATGAGAAGTTTTAAGATGGTGACGTCATTGATGGAAGTAGATATTTATGAATGAATTTTGAGGGGTAGTGGTTGTTTGTCAAAGAACACATATTGTTTCTCTCATCGTCATACCGTGACCCTAAACAATACAATACACAACACAACACTCATCCTTCATCCACTCATACTGACCCCATTACACTTTCATTAGCCACCAACCAAATCTTTTCAGGAATTTCCAACAATCTCAATAGTTCCCATCTTAAATTTCGTAAATGCAATGACAACAGATGCAAAACTTGCCCAAATTTTTCACCCTCTGACATCTTTAACAATGAAGACCTTCCGCTTGCCTGCAAAGCCTCAAATTGTATTTACAAACTCCAATGTTCCATCTGTTCGCTATCTTATATTGGCCAAACTAGTGGCCCTCTCAATCTCCGCATCAATAATCACCGCAATGACATTAAAAAGTACTCCCTTAACTCTTCCTCCTACAATGCAGAATTTCACCATTTCTCTGTTCATCCTTTTTCCAATGCCATCATAAGTATTTTAGACATTGTCGTCTCCCTTGAACATAGACTCATCAAAGAAAACTATTATATGCTCACCTACAAGACTATTATTCCATATGGACTCAACGATACTTTCAATCATTCTCAAATTAACCACATCAACTGCAATACCTCTAAACTATTCCATACACCTACTTCTAAAACTTCACGGGGCAAACGAGGTGGTCGTAAAATTAAACAACCCACTATCACCAACCTACAAACTACAATTGATACTTTAGAATCTAAATTTATCACTGACTTCAACTGGAAATATGTCAAAAATTTCATATTTTCACTTAGTAAAAGAAATCTACTTACTGTCTTAAATTCCCTGGAAACACTCCTCTTCAATAATATCCACTTCAAAATTCTTTTTAATGATTTGATCAAATATAAAACCTCCAATTTGAATTTACCTACTTTCAAAGAAAAAATTTTCTTCACCTTCGACTTCCTCCATCCCTTCTATGATCAATTCAACTTCAATGATATTATCAATAAACTTCATAATCTCTTCCCCATCAATAACCTCAATATTACTAAAGCTTTCAAATACACCACTCCCTTTGGCAGATCCATTTTTAACTACAATAAATTTTGCTCTAATACCAACTCCTTTAGAAATAATGCCCCCTGTATCAGCAAAAATCCCAAATACAATACTTTTATCGACAATAACTTTGAACATATTATCACAGGGGACCTCAATCTCATCCAAGACCCTCAACTAAAAGACATCCTCTCTAAAGGCACAAAATTTAGACCTATCTTCCACAACAAAATCCATAAATATAAATTTTCTTTTCTCAACAATATTGACAACTTCATTCTTAAAATTTCCTACCAATACAATGTACCATTGGAATCCTTCACTTCCTGGAAATGGCTTTTTAATAATCATTTTACTCATTTCATAGATAACCAGTTTCAAAACTTTCAATTTTGTGATTACAATCCCATTCAATTAAAATCAGCTATTAATACACTTCAAAACAATTTCATCATCACTCCTGTTGATAAGGCCTCCAACAATTATGCATTCATCTGCAAGCAATTTTACTTGTCACTTCTTGACAATGAACTCAATAATTCTACTACTTATACACCTTCCAAATTAAATTACTCCAGTGTCTGCAAAAAAAATATTGCCTTCAATAAATACTTTAAAATTAATAACTCTTGCATAAAATTTCCATACATTACAATTACTCCCAAATTTCACAAGTCACCTTTAGCCTTTCGCTTCATTACCTGTGGCTCAAATGCCTACATTAACAAACCTGGTTTAATCTTCTTCAAGCTTCTACAAAAACTTTATAATTTTATTTCCAATGAAGGCTTTACATGGATCATCAATAATAATTCCTCCGTCATCAATTTTTTAAATAATAATACCATCAATTCCATTGATACTTATGATTTTAAAGACCTCTTTCCTAGTATACCACTTCTTCATTTAAAAGATGTCCTGACCTCCTACTACAATGATTATAGAATTATCCTCAATATCAGCCCTGAATACTGGATTAAACTTGTTAACTTTTGTATTTTTAATAATTTTATTTTTAATGGTGAACAACTTTTTTTACAGACAATAGGCATACCACAAGGCAGTAATTTCAGCAGTCTACTTACCAACCTTTTTCTACATTGGTTTGAAAAGAATTATACACTTCTTAACTTTAATGCTTTCAGGTTTATTGATGATTTAATTGTCTTCAATAACCCGGATTTTAATAATATTTGGCATGATATCTACCCTAATGAGCTTATCTTAAAAAAAACCAATAGCTCTAATTCTTCAATTCATTTCCTTGACTTAGAAATCACTTACAACAACTCTACTATCACTACCTCCATCTATGACAAGCGTAATGACTTCAATTTTAAAGTTATTAAATTCATTCCTTGGACATCCAATTTATCTATTAAAGTTTATCGCAACATCATTCTCAATCAGGTTCACAGAATAAAATCCATCTGCAACAACAAAAACCATGAATTTTCTCACTTCAATGATTTCTTCATTTCTTTGACAAACAACCACTACCCCCCAAAATTCATTCATAAATATCTACTTCCATCAATGACGTCACCATCTTAAAACTTCTCATTGCTATTTTCACTGTGACCATCATTAACCTTTTATTTTCTAACGGTTTTCCAAGCATACGAACCTGAATATTTTTGTCTACCTACCAACCAACTAACGGTTGTTCTTGGATTTGTTGTGTTTGCTACCTATGGGGTCTGGTATTTTTTCATTTTTTCATATATTTCATTTAATTGTTTTTATTTTTCTTGTTTTTTGTTTTTTTATGGTTTCTAACGCTATTTCGGGACAAATTGGGTAATATTTTTAGACTTTTCAGTCGTTGCCCAAAAAGAAAAATAGCGTTGTCCTTTTTGATGACAAGTGTTACTTTGTCCCCTGATGAAATGTGGCACTGTTATCAATTTCATGTTCATTTTATTATTTTTTTTGTGTAATTTATCTATTTATTGATGTTTGTCATTCGTTGAGGCAGCTTCAGCGCCGAACAATGATTAACTGTTTTCTTTCCATAGTACTTTTTACTTTTTGTTTTTTATTTGTACTATATATATATATATATATAATATATATATATATATATATATATATATATATATATATATATATATATATATACATACATATATATATATATATATGCAATATTAAAAAAAAGTTAAAAGTGTCCCATACCCCCTTAAGAGTTTAAACTTTTGTGCTACAGTATTAATACCACTTTCCCATAGTGATGATTTGTTTTTCGATAAATTACATATCAAATGAGTAATTGATAACATAAAGCCAACTTGTAATTTTTAATTGCCAATATAGATAGGTTAGGAAATTTATTTTGAGTTAAAATTTATTTGTAAGGGTTTGTTAAAAAAGATTTTAAATTGACTTTATTTATATTCGAAAATGATTGAAAGGTAGATAATTTCTATTATTTTCCTAACACTTAATTTTAGAACTTATTTTAAACACATTTTAACAATGGTAGATCGATCCAAGTCTCGAAATCGAAGAAATGTATTGTTAATTTTAACACTATGTGCTAACAATGAAAAGAAGCAAATTTTTGCATTTTAGCAGCAGATCTCGCGTACTAAACTGCTTTTTTGAGTTAGTCTTCAAAAGCAAATAAATTTAGTACTGAAATGGCTCAACTGAAGCATAGATGTGTGCAGGACTTTCTTTTAAGTACAGGTATGTTATTTAAAGTGAAATTTAAAATTAAAATGCACAAATAGTGCGATTTATTGAATTATACACTAAAAAAAATATTTAAAATTAAGAATCGGGGCCGGATTTGGCGTCTTTTCAAAAATATCGCCTTGTCGAATGACCAATGAATGACCGCTGTATGGAGGACGTGACATAATAAAGTTTATTATTGCTCATTTCGCCAAAGGTTGCCATAATACTAATAAGTCGGGGTTAACAGATTTGGCGTAAAATATCCGGCCACGATTCTATAGTTTAACCTAAATTCCGAAACCTTTCTTTGGTTGCCTAAATTGACATTTTTTCAAAATATAAGATCTCATTAACAAATTGATAAAAGGAGATATCACGTCTTTGTTTGAACAGCATACTCAGGCAAAATTAATAGTACCTTTTCGCCAAAAGTTCTTGTGAGTTAAAGGGGTTTTTTTGAAAATCCGATAAGAATGATAGTGTGTTAGTGGCAGACAATCTATATATAAATGATCTAGATATTTCATCGACTCCTTTACATAATACTTAACTGACACCTAGTAATCCCAGATGTGAGTAAAGAATTCGCATATAAGATTTTACAGCTGTTTTTTGAATTTTTTGGTAATTAGTAATCATTTTCCGACTGCCTATTTCTAACCTCTACAGAGATTTAATACAGAAAATTAAGTATCGTAATTTGGAACACTCGTCACGAGGTCAACACCTGAACAGGCACCCAAAACAAACCAGGGGCGATATCGTACGTTTGCTCGGGACTTTTAACTCCACAGATTTCTCGAGCACGCATGTCACAGTGTGGATTTGAACTCGGGACCTGGCTGCATGGTCTGACCATTCGACAGTTATTGTGATGTATGTATATACCATTTTTTTTTATTGACTACACATGTAATGCAGCTATAGTTTTGTAGGGATGTTGATACCACAAACGAATTTAAGGTTTTTAAGTGAAGTTTAGAATATATCAACTTTTTCATTTAATTTTACAACATAGAACATTACGATCTAATTTTAAAACTACAAAGTGTGTACTATGTTTGGAATAATAGTTAGAATGTGAATTTGGAATTTTTTGGATAAGGTTTTTTTTTATTTTTTTCCTGGTACCTTTTTTCCATGGTATGTTTTGGCTTCATATAATAGTATGGATTTTACGTTTCTGTTAAAAATTCTTATCTTAGCTGAAATGGAGATATATTTATTTTTACAGGATTTTCCTAGAATTAAAAAAAAGCTTACTCGTGCTTTATTTATTATGTTCAATAAATTCTCGTGTGTCCCTCCTTCATTACTTATTGTACAACCCTAAATCTTCGAAACTATTTACTTCGATTATTTTGTTGTCCAAATAATAAGTATTTTGTTTTGTTTTTGGGTTATTTTTCATTTTTTTGTCTTTCTTTAATTAATAACTTAATCACCCCAACTAACTCTAAACACCCTTTTTCTTTGTCTCTATGTGTAGAAAATTTGAAGAGTACACGGGAAGAACCACTTGATTTTTTATGAGTCTTACCTTATGTGTCTGCTTGGCGGACAATGGCGACAAGAAACCTGTTTTTCTTTCGGTTCTTCAATCGCGGTACAAACGTGTTACTCGTTCCCCTGATCTCTGGCGTGAATCAGGGTTGCCGCGAAAGAAAAACAGCGAGTAACCGGTTTCTTTATACCAGTTTTGACGATTTCTCGCTATCATTGAAAAAGAGGCCTATTTGAGGAAAGCCTTCTACGAAATCAAGTGGTTCTTCCCTTGTACTCTTCATTTGAGTTTGTCTGCATATCCATCTTGGAAGATACTTGACAAAGTTTACCTGAAAAGCAGAGATCATTCATATGTTTGTTTAGTTTCCCCTAATACCTTTTTTGTTTGATAATTAGGTAATCAATAACATTCAAAAATAGTGTGAGGGGAGGAAAGCATCCCTGTCGTAAACCAGATTTATTTTACCTCAAAAGCATGAGATTCTTGACTTCCCTGTTGTACTCTGTGATTAATCTGGTAGTTATCATATATACAGGGTGGTTATAAAATAACGCTCGCGATTCGGAGTGGTCTGTAGCTTGAATGAATAATCCAAATGCAAAAAAACTTTGAGATACTTACTAATAAAGAAGGGGGAAAAAGAATGGAATCATTAAAAACATACTCGTCACTTGAACAGGGTTCTAAATTACGAGGCGTAATTGGATATGTTGGCCGTAATTAGCCATAATTGGTCATGCCTCGTAATTTAGAACTCCGGTCAAGAAACGAGTTTCTTCTTTTATGATTCCATTCTTTTTGAAAAAAAGAAACTCGTGTCTTAACCAGGGTTCTAAATTACGAGGCGTAATTCGCTGTGTTGGCCGTAATTGGTCATAATTGACGACGCCTAGTAATTTAGATTCTGGTCAAGAGACGAGTTGTTTTTTTAATGATGATTCTTTTTTATGATTCAATTGTTTCCCCCCCCTTCTTGATTAGTAAGTGTTTCAATTTTTGATGCATTTGGATTATTCATTCAAGCTACAGACCACTCCGAATAGCGAGCGTTATTTATAACCACCCTGTATTTTTGATAATGTTTACAAAACGTGAAAGGGTCGCATAACTTTGGAGAAGTTTCCATAATTTGTCCCTGTGGACACTACAGAAATCCTTTTCAAAGTTCACGAAATTCATGCAATATATTCTGTGGAATATCATTCAATGGATTGTTCTATAATTATCCTCAGTGCTCAGTGTGGCGGAAAATCTTCTTATCCGGCCCTGTAGAGAAGGCCTTTTTAAAGTTAACGAAAAAAAAATTCACGTTTAATACTTATTCCCATTCGATGGATTTTTCTACAATATTATTCTCAGTATTGCAATATGGTCTGCACAAGATAGGTTAGCTTAAAAACTAGTCGGTATTGGTCTTAGTTTTCTATATATTTATTTATTTACTCCTTTAAGAATTATTTTTTGCAAAAAATTTGCTGGCGACACTTAGCAAAGTGATTCCTCTCCAATTGTCATCATTTGATAAATTTCATTTTTTTTTTGGGGTAATTTAACAGATATTCCTTCATCCCATTCTTTTGGCCATTTTTCATTTTCTAAAATTCTATTAAATAGTAAAGAAATTTGGTGACTGGCATATCTCAATCTCTTTAATTAGTTCACCAGAGAGGTTGTCACTGCCAGCAGATTTGCCACATTTAAGGGGTCATAGGAGTAGTACCTTCTTTGCACATTTTTAAGACTCCTATGACCCCTTAAGCAATTTTATTGCTGGTATAGCACCTCGTGGTTTGTTATTGGACCTGTGTTATTCAAGTGTACCAAGGGTAGCTCTGGGGACGGCCTAAAATGCAGTTGGGTCAGTTCTGTTCAAAGTTTCCTGGCATTATATTAAAGCATTTTTCGAACATTTAAAGTATGTCCCTGTATTTTATTACAAAAGTACAATGAATTCTTTTTTTTACTAAATTTCATGGACTGTTTTATTTCTGTTCCTGTTTAATTTTCAATTCTTATTCATATCGAAATTTCCCCTTCTTTGTAAACATATACATTTTCGAAAATATAGTAAATTTAAAAATGATCGACTTAAATCAATTTTAATCAAAAACAAGTTCTAGTAATATGTACTACTAAATAGTAAGTGTCAGTCAGATATTTTGAGATTGTTTTCTATTACTATATATAAGTAGTTCTTTTCCGCAATTTCGTTATTTATTTGAATTTTATATCAAAAGAATAATAGGTTATCTAAAACTAACTTGCATCTCAAAATTGTTAAATTCAAGAATTTTCAATATGCTTATACAAATATATATTATTATACAAATTTAAACAATGGTGCATGGAAAATTAAAGACATACATTGTTACAAAATTTTCTGTTTACAACAATACTTGTACTTTTGTTTAACAATGAAAACAAGCGATTTTTCTCATTTCATCCAGAGACCTCACGTACTAAACTGCTCGTTGAAGTTAGTCTTCAAAAGTTCCGTTATTTGTACCAAAAATTGTGCTGAAGTGGCTTAATCAAGCGCAGCCTTTGAAGGAGGGATCCAAAACTTAGCGGGTATGTAATTTTTTTTTTTGTAAAATACAACAATTTTTTTATAAAATGGCTTTGGTGCGGGTTAGGTGCGATTTATTGAGGCCTTATGCTAATGAAGATCCCTACAAAGGTTCTGTCCTCACCTTAACAATCTTTTAAATAGATCGTGTAGAGCAAATAATGTTTCGTCATTAATTGACGCCGTGTACAGGGGACTGATTCACTTCAAACAAGTTATGGTCTAAATTTTTAAGGCCGCTTATTAAAATTGGATTGCGTTAGATGCCAATTGAGGTGTTGGACTAGGTTGTGACTTAACCGCGATTCTAAATAATTATTGTCGCCATTTGTCGGCATTAGTCCACAAGTGCGACTTTAATCAATCTAACTAAAAAATAGCTGTAGTATGTACTGTTTGGCACACTGTGGCGCGATTATCAAATGTTTGTTGGCGACTTTTGTTCGTCAGCAATTTAATGTTATTTAAAGATGTTATTACAAAATAAGAACAGAAGGGTAGCCTTATCTTAATTTTTTTTTGCATATTTGGCAATTGCCCAGTTAACAAAAGTAGTTTTTGAGAAATTCAACGGTGTAAGGATATATTAGGTGTAGAAACACCATTGACTGACACTAGTTCTTCAACGGTACCAATGATTCACAGACACTTACAGTATTAATGCTGCCCCGGTGGCACACTTGTTAGGATTCTGACCTTTGGTGCTGCTGGGGTCGGGTTCGAATCCCGGTCAGGTATGGATGTTTGTGACCGTCAATAAATGTTGTTATTTGTCTAAGTGTTTGTGTCGTCTCTTTCTTTGTGTGTCTCTTGTGCTTGTGTCATTTCTGGGGCTTAGTACAATAGACTTAAAGTCGCAGTGCTTGGCGATCTTGCCCCCCACCAAGAAAGTCATAAGTCATACAGTATTAATAGTACATGTTACAGGACCATCTTGCTTAGTTAATGAGTAAGAAAATGTATTTAGAGTTTGAAGAATATCAGATTTTTTATATGATTAATAAATACTCCCAAAGCATTTAGTTTTTTTTAAACTATAATTCAGAAATATCTGCCTAGTCAGTAGTTCTCTTGTAAAGCTTACACTCTTAAAACAAAAGAGTGAAATCCACTCCAGTTGGATAAGTGCATTTTCGACACCGTAAAGGCAAGCATATTTACTCAGACTGAGTTAAAATCACTCGTTTGGAGTGATCCTGTCGGAGGTTTTACACACAAAGGATCCACTCCAAAAGGAGAAGTGCATTTTCCAGTCTGGAGGAGTGAAATCCACTCAGACTGAGTTAAATTAGGAGTGTTTGTTTTAAGAGTGTATCTGGGTTGTTTCACTGAGTAATATTAGCAAATTAACATGGTAATATTAGAGATATATTTTCAATTACAAACATTTAAATGTGTGGCGTTTTGACCCTCGCTTGTCAAGCGAGTGGTCCCGGGTTCGAATCTCAGGTAAGACATGGATATTCTTCATTTTTATATCTTTATTCTTAATAGTCGCCCTATCGGTATGGTTGATTCGACCCTCGCCTGTAGAGCGAGTGGGCCTAGGTTCGAATCCTGGTTAAGACTTGGATATTTGTGTTGTCCCGAGTACATGCAAAAACATGCTCGTTAAACGGGTGTATCCGAATTTTGTTTTTCATAAATGAATTACTTATCAATTAAGTTTAAACGAGTTTATTATAATAGTTGTTCATTTTGATGCTTATATCGAGTTTATTATGTTATAAAATGTTGATGTGTAGTTCCGGACCAAATATTTAGACGTTTTCAAAAATTTGTAGGTATCATTGTAGCAAATCTCTGTTAATTCTAATAACTAGCCCTGTCTTTAAACTCTTTATGCCCCAATGGAACATGAGGTCACGGGCTTTCTCCACCCCCTCCTGTCTAGCTCAGCTTCTCTGGTCAGTTCTTAACTTGCAAATCCAAAAGCATTTCTCTCTTATGCAGTCATCCGCCAAAAAGTCATTATTGGTTGGATTTGATCCTCTTTTTTTACTGTCCATCAGACACCCACGTCAAGAATGTTTTTCCGGGATCAGTTTGTTTCATTCAGACGAAACGTCCAATCCATCTTCAACGTCTCCTTATAAGCTCATTTGTAATAGAAAGTTATTTTAATTTTTCGTACAATCTAATTCGGAATTCTTTGCTACCAATATATATATTCAGAATTTTCCTGACGCATATTGTTTGAAATGCATCAACTTTGTCTTCCTGTGATTTGGTTAATTTCAAACTCTCAATTCCATAGAAAAGTTTATATTTTACTTTCTTTGTAGAATTATAAAAACGTAGTGTGCTTTATTTATACTTGATTTTATGTCATCATACACTCTTAAAACAAGAGTGAAATCCACTTCAGTAGAAGAAGTGCATTTTTGACTCTGGAAAAGAGTGAATATCAACTCAGACTGAGTGAAAATCGCTCGTTCGTTTTAATAGTGTATGTGCTTTCTTCGGTGGTAACTGTTTAACCCACATTATTGAAGGAATTTGTCTCTTCTACATATATTCAACTAGCAGTATGGTCCCGCCTTGCTGGGAACCCGTTAACTTAATGGAAAATGGGTGTCGTAAAGAATATTGAAAAGTTGTTCTCTGCTTCAATAAGATTGACTACCTGAAATTTAGCAAAACCAGTGGTTTATCAGATTCGAACATTAATGTAGAAGAACTTGAGGATACAAAATGTTTGCACTCCTTCCGTCATTCTGATAACATATTTGGCGCAAAAATGAAGATTCAACAGTCTTTGATAGTTTGGTACAGCTCTAGAACACGATTACTTGGTAACAGCCAGAAAAAAAAAACCAAAAAAACTCTTAGGTCAGTGGCACATTTTTGGTAATAATTTGGCGAGAAAATATAGATATAGCTACAAACCCTGACATTTTCAGGTCAATCACGATGATCTTGGAGAAACCAACCAGATTAATTATTTAAACAAAATAAATTTTACCCATCTGGCGCTTTTTTAGGTAACATTTTAGCAAGTTTGGCAATGCATTTGGCGAAAAAAGCACTATGTACCGCCTTGCTGGGAACCCGTTAACTTAATAGAAAATGTGCCGTAAAGAATATTGAAGAGTTGTTCTCTGCTTCAATAAGATTGACTACCTAATATTGACTACCTAAAATTTAGCAAAACCAGCGGTTTGTCGGATTCGAACATTAACGTAGAAGAACTTGAGAATACAAAATGTTTGCACTCCTTGTGCGTCATTCTGATAACATATTTGGCGCAAAAATGAAGATTCAACAGTCTTTGATAGTTTGGTACAGCTCTAGAACACGATGGCTTGGTAACAGCCAGAAAAAAAAGAACCCAAAGAAACACTTAGGTCAGTGGCACATTTTCGGTAATAATTTGGCGAGAAAATATAGAAATAGCTACAAACCCTGACGTTATACAGCTCAATCACGATGATCTTGGAGCAACCGACCAGCTTAATTATTTAAACAAAATAAATTTTACCCATCTAGCTCTTTTTTAGGTAATATTTTAGCTAGTTTGGCAATGCATTTGGCGAAAAAATGAAGACATTAAATAATCATAAACAGACCTACCGCGATATCCTTGAATAAATTACTTTTTTAAATAAATAATGTAGTTTCTAAATATAATGGCAAAAGAATAAAATAAACATTTCAAATTTGAATTATTTTGAGCTTAATTTAATTTCTTAAGCCAATGACAACGCGAAAGAAAAAAAGCTATCGGATTTGAGCGAAAGTGGTGTATTTTTTTCCAGTTATTTCGAATTTTCTCTAAAAATAGAACAAATATGAAAAAACTAAGCCTCAGGTGCACACGTAGGTATTAAAAGGAATCTATATTAAAAATTTCGAATTTTTTAGAGCATTCTAAGTAGGTGTTTTGCGATCCACAGACATACATACACACAGACAGACTCTTTCTTTTATTATTATAGATTAACGTAAATTTGATTCGGGTTACCGCATTTCATTTTAAGGACTTGGATTTTTTCTCATTTACAAAAAAGCCAACTTTTTTGGCACTTGTTTCGAGGCTTGTTTATTTTTTTCACATGTCCTCTAATTTAGAAGACATCAACATAATTTCGTCTGCTTAGTCGATTTCTTCTAGCACGCTATCCAAATACTATCCGATTCTAAGTTCTCGTTACTTCAGCATTACTTTCATAATCCAGTTTATAATAGTGAAAAAGGATTCTCGTAATACGCTTTCTTGTCTAGCACCTTTTCGAATGTAAAAACTGCCAGTTGTGCGGTTGCTCAAGATAACTTGCACTATGATGTCCTTCCCTCATACAGACACCTAATGAGAGATATTACTTTCAATGAATACATCTATTAATTCTATGAATTTTAAATGAATGGTTACATTTTGTTGGGTTGTTATGGTTAAATGCTTTGTTCAACAATATTTCTTAAAATAAAGATTTGGTGAAGAGGTTTTCATCATGAAAACCAGCACATTTAATTCTCAGCTATTTCTCAATGCTTTTCCTAACTCTATATTTTTAAAAGGCGCCATTTTCTAAAGTGAAAGTTTTTTTTTCTCATCTGTTTACGAACATCATTTTTACTTTACGTTGATAATAAATAAAAACAATTTAGTTATAGATTATCTATGATTCATTAGATATAACATTCATAGAAAAACAAATCTTCAAGCATGGAAAAGGGGTTTTAATATGGATATATATAGATTCGAAAAAAAGTTGTTCATCTGTTCAGCAAAGTGTTCTCAATGTAAGACATACATATTTAAATCTTTCAATTATGGGCATTTTATTTAGTTATGAAGAAAATTTAAACAGGCGTGGGTATGAGCTTATAAATAAAAGCATGTGGGATGTTAAATGGCCATTATTATGAATACTAAGGTCCATAAAACTTAAAATATTTGTCACTATTAGACGCCTATAACTTTTTTTTTCGAATCTATATATGTCCATAATAATACCCCTTTTCCATGCTTGAATATTTGTTTTTCTATGAATGTTATATCTAATGAATCATAGATGATCTGTAACTAAATTATTTTTATTTATTATCAATGTAAATAAGTTTGGAACAGATTTTTTACTTTCTAATTTTTCTGCAAATTAAAATCGCTAATTTATCTGCAAATTACTATTATTTAACTGCAAATTAAAATCGCAAAATATAATTTTTTCCCTATAATTTCATTTTATCACTCATTTTAAACACAATGGTACATAGATTAACAATGGTAGATCAGAGCAGCGTTCTAAGTCGAAGACATGCATTGTTTAATTTTTTTTTATTATTCCAAATGAAATTTTTTTTATAACAATATGTTGTAACAATGAAAATTAGAGAGATTTTCTCATTCTAACGGCAGATCTCACGCACGAAGCTGCGTTTTTAAATTAGTCTTCTAAAGTAATTTAATTTTGTCGCCAAATAGCTTAGCTAGATAAAAGATCTACTATCTTTACATGAAGGTATGTTGTTCAGGATTTTTAAAGCAAAATTTTAAAACTTAATGTAAAACTGATTTATTTATCTGCAAATGTCAGGGATTCCAAATTGTATTTGCCTTTAACCACTCATTCAACATTATTGTATTTTGTATCTTGTAACTATTTTCCTTGGAAAAATCTTCATTTTAATCCTCATTCAATAAATTCATAGAATAATTTCATTCAAAAAATAATACGAAATCTGTTAAATTTAAATATCTTTTCGTTTCGTGACATTGTGATGAATAAAAGACTTTATCAACGTACTTGTAAATAATTACACATCACTGTTAAGATTTCAAGTACTTGAAATTAACAAATTAATATCACACTACAAAATATATTTGACACTTAACGCGCGGTTGTTCGTCTAATCGAATATTAGCTTAATATTTTTATATTTGTTGTCAAAAGGAAGCCATTAAATTTTGGGCAGAATGTGTCGTAATTTTTTTTATATAAATATCTTGTTCTTAAAAAAATAACTTGATTTAATCGTATATATTCAAGTATGTATTGTGTATAGAAGAAATATTTTATATGTTACAGTTAAATGTAAAATCCACAAACCTCTGCAATAATTGAGCTACTTAAAATGAGATCTTCAATTCTGCCAAAAGTCACTTCTAAGACTGAGAGTGGACAAAAGATCACAACCCACATCTTCAATTACTCGTATCTCACCATCTTCAAAGGGTATGCTTATCTTGTACTTAAAATTCTACATTTTTAAATTACATTGTGTATCCATTGGTAGGGGGATAATTAATTAATTTATAAACTGTTAGCTTTAGGTGTATTTTTTTAGGTCATTTACGGGATAAGGTTTGTTAGGACATTTGGTATTTTTTGTGACAAGTGTAGGAATATGGGTAACAGTATTTAATTGCGTGTTTGTGTGATTTTGGTGAAGTTATTTATTTTTTTTTTGGCTTTAAGTGAATGTGTTTTTTTTTATTTTGAATGAATGTGTGTGTTTATGAGTGAATGAGTCCTTGACAATAATTAAGTATCTGTGTGCGCGTGTTTTTTGTGACAAATATATAAAGTCTGTGTGGATTTTGTATTAACAATATGTGAGTGTGTAATTTAAAAGAAAATATTTAAAATATCTTAGACTTATAAATTGCTAGGATGAGGTTTGTTGCGTGAGAGTGATCGGATGGAGGATGTGTATTCACTGTGCTTAGTTTGGGAATTCGGGAATAAGTATTAAAAATCTTCTAATTTATTAATTGTGTGCATGTTTTTTTTTTTTTTTTTTTTTTTTTTTGGCTGGTGAGAGGGGCTGCGGTCCACGTCCCACCAGCTGCTACCGTTGGGGAATCGTGCTTACCTCTTCTGGGGAGGCGAAGACGAATACCCCGTAAATCGGCTAACTGGGCCCGACGTAGTTCTGGTAAGTTGGTTCGATCTTTGTGTGTGTGTTGTGGCTGCCTTGTGGTAGTTCACCAGTGTCATGCGCAGTCCCTCTTTGTTCAAAATTAAGCGCGGTTTTTGCAAAAAGTATTTACAATCTAAGAATATGTAATTTAAAAGAAAATATTTAAAATGCCTTTAAATTTATAAATTGTTAGGATTAGGTTAGTTGCGTGCCAGTGATCGGATAGTGGATGGTAAATCACTGTGCTTAGTGTGGGAATTTGGGTACGAGCATTTAAAATCTTTCAATTTTTAAAATGTTAGCTTTAGGCGTATTTTTTTAGGCCATTCACAGGATAAGGTTTGTTATGACATTGTTTTTTTTTGGTGACAAGTGTGGGAAGTTGGGTAATAGTATTTAATTGTTTGCTTGTGTGATTTTGAGTGATTGTGGTATTTTTTTATTTTGAATGAATGTGTTTGTTTATGAGTGGATGAGTGATTGACAAGAATTAAGTATCAAAGTGCGCGTGTTTCTAGTGACAAATATGTAAAATCTGTGTGGTTTTTGTAAAAAGTATTAATAATATGTGAGTGTGTAATTTAAAACAAATTATTTAAAATACCTTTAGATTTATAAATTGTTAGGATTAGGTTAGTTGCGTGCCAGTGATCGGATAGTGGATGGTAAATCACTGTGCTTAGTGTGGGAATTTGGGTACGAGTATTTAAAATTTTTAATTTTTAAAATGTTAGCTTTAGGCGTATTTTTTAGGCCATTTACAGGATAAGGTTTGTTATGACATTGGGTATTTTTTGTGACAAGTGTGGGAAGTTGGGTAATAGTGTTTAATTGTTTGCTTGTGTGATTTTGAGTGACTGTGGTATTTTTTTATTTTGAATGAATGTGTGTGTTTATGAGTGGATAAGTGATTGACAAAAATTAAGTATCAAAGTGCGCGTGTTTTTTGTGACAAATATGTAAAATAATCTGTGTGGTTTTTGTAAAAAGTATTAACAATATAATAGTGTGTAATGTAAAAGAAATTATTTAAAATACCTTTAGATTTATAAATTGTTATTATTAGGTTAGTTGCGTGCCAGTGATCGGATGGAGGATGTGTATTCACTGTGCATAGTTTGGGAATTCGGGAATGAGTATTACAAATCTTCTAATTTATTAATTGTGTAATTGTGGGCTTGCGTGTGCATGTTTTTTTTTTTTGGCTGGTGAGTCGGGCTGGGGTCCACGTCCCACCAGCTGGTAACGTTGGGGAATCGTGCTTACCTCTACTGGGGAGGCGAAGACGAATACCCCGTAAATCGGCTAATTAGGCCCGACGTAGTTCTGGTAAGTTGGTTCGATCTTTGTGTGTGTGTTGTGGCTGCCTTGTGGTAGTTCACCAGTGTCATGCGCTGTCCCTCTTTGTTTAAAACTAAGCGCGGTTTTTGTAAGAAGTATTAACAATATAATAGTGTGTAATGTAAAAGAAATTATTTAAAATACCTTTATATTTATAAATTGTTAGGATTAGGTTAGTTGCGTGCCAGTGATCGGATAGTGGATGGTAAATCACTGTGCTTAGTGTGGGAATTTGGGTACGAGTATTTAAAATCTTTCAATTTTTAAAATGTTAGCTTTAGGCTTATTTTTTTAGGCCATTCACAGGATAAGGTTTATTATGACATTGGGTTTTTTTTTTTGTGACAAGTGTGGAAAGTTGGGTAATAGTATTTAATTGTTTGCTTGTGTGATTTTGAGTGATTATGGTATTTTTTTTATTTTGAATGAATGTTTTTGTTTATGAGTGGATGAGTGATTGAGAAGAATTAAGTATCAAAATGCGCGTGTTTCTTGTGACAAGTATGTAAAATCTGTGTGGTTTTTGTAAAAAGTATTAATAATATGTGAGTCTGTAATTTAAAACACATTATTTAAAATACCTTTAGATTTATAAATTGTTAGGATTAGGTTAGTTGCGTGCCAGTGATCGGATGGAGGATGTGTATTCACTGTGCTTAGTTTGGGAATTCGGGAATGAGTATTAAAAATCTTCTAATTTATTAATTGTGTAATTGTGTGCTTGCGTGTGCATGTTTTTTTTTTTTTTTGGCTGGTGAGTCGGGCTGGGGTCCACGTCCCACCAGCTGGTAACGTTGGGGAATCGTGCTTACCTCTACTGGGGAGGCGAAGACGAATACCCCGTAAATCGGCTAATTAGGACCGACGTAGTTCTGGTAAGTTGGTTCGATCTTTGTGTGTGGGTTGTGGCTGCCTTGTGGTAGTTCACCAGTGTCCATGCGCTGTCCCTCTTTGTTTAAAACTAAGCGCGTTTTTTGTAAGAAGTATTTACAATCTGTGAGTATGTAATTTAAAAATAAATACTTAAAATACCTTTACATTTATAAATTGTTAGGATTAGGTTATTTGCGTGCCAGTGATCGGATAGTGGATGGTAAATCACTGTGCTTAGTGTGGGAATTTGGGTACGAGTATTTAAAATCATTTAATTTTTAAAATAATAGCTTTAGGCGTATTTTTTAGGCCATTTACAGGATAAGGTTTGTTATGACATTGGGTATTTTTTGTGACAAATGTGGGAAGTTGGGTAATAGTATTTAATTGTTTGCTTGTGTGATTTTGAGTGAAAGTGGAATTTTTTTTTATTTGAATGAATGTGTGTTTGTTTATGAGTGGATGAGTGATTGACAAGAATTAAGTATCTAAGTGCGCGCGTTTTTTGTGACAAATATGTAAAATCTGTGTGGTTTTTGTAAAAAGTATTAACAATATAATAGTGTGTAATGTAAAAGAAATTATTTAAAATACCTTTAGATTTATAAATTGTTAGGATTAGGTTAGTTGCGTGCCAGTGATCGGATAGTGGATGGTAAATCACTGTGCTTAGTGTGGGAATTTGGGTACGAGTATTTAAAATCTTTCGATTTTTAAAATGTTAGCTTTAGGCGTATTTTTTTAGGCCATTCACAGGATAAGGTTTGTTATGACATTGGGTTTTTTCTTTTTGTGACACGTGTGGAAAGTTGGGTAATAGTATTTAAGTGTTTGCTTGTGTGATTTTGAGTGATTGTGGTATTTTTTTATTTTGAATGAATGTGTGTGTTTATGAGTGGATGAGTGATTGACAAGAATTAAGTATCAAAATGCGCGTGTTTCTTGTGACAAATATGTAAAATCTGTGTGATTTTTGTAAAAAGTATTAATAATATGTGAGTCTGTAATTTAAAACAAATTATTTAAAATACCTTTAAATTTATAAATTATTAGGATTAGGTTAGTTGCGTGCCAGTGATCGGATAGTGGATGGTAAATCACTGTGCTTAGTGTGGGAATTTGGGTACGAGTATTTAAAATCATTTAATTTTTAAAATAATAGCTTTAGGCGTATTTTTTTAGGCCTTTTACAGGATAAGGTTTGTAATGACATTGGGTATTTTTTGTGACAAGTGTGGGAAGTTGGGTAATAGTATTTAATTGTTTGCTTGTGTGATTTTGAGTGGATGTGGTATTTTTTTATTTTGAATGAATGTGTCTGTGTTTATGAGTGGATGAGTGATTGACAAGAATTAAGAATCAAAGTGCGCGTGTTTTTTGTGACAAATATGTAAAATCTGTGTGGTTTTTGTAAAAAGTAATGAAAATATAATAGTGTGTAATGTAAAAGAAATTATATAAAATACCTTTAGATTCATAAATTGTTAGGATTAGGTTACTTGCGTGCCAGTGATCGGATAGTGGATGGTAAATCACTGTGCTTAGTGTGGGAATTTGGGTACGAGTATTTAAAATCTTTCAATTTTTAAAATGTTAGCTTTAGGCGTATTTTTTTAGGCCATCTACAGGATAAGGTTTGTTATGGCCTTGGGTATTTTTTGTGACAAGTGTGGGAAGTTGGGTAATAGTATTTAATTGTTTGCTTGTGTGATTTTGAGTGAATGTGGTATTTTTTTATTTTGAATAATTGTGTGCGTTTATGAGTGGATGAGTGATTGACAAGAATTAAGTATCAAAGTGCGCGTGTTTTTTGTGACAAATATGTAAAATCTGTGTGGTTTTTGTAAAAAGTATTAACATATAATAGTGTGTAATGCAAAAGAAATTATTTAAAATACCTTTAGATTCATAAATTGTTAGGATTAGGTTAGTTGCGTGCCAGTGAACGGATGAAGGATGTGTATTCACTGTTCTTAGTTTGGGAATTCGGGAATGAGTATTAAAAATCTTCTAATTTATTAATTGTGTAATTGTGTGCTTGCGTGTGCATGTTTTTTTTTTTTTTTTGGCTGGTGAGTCGGGCTGGGGTCCACGTCCCACCAGCTGGTAACGTTGGGGAATCGTGCTTACCTCTACTGGGGAGGCGAAGACGAATACCCCGTAAATCGGCTAATTAGGCCCGACGTAGTTCTGGTAAGTTGGTTCGATCTTTGCGTGTGTGTTGTGGCTGCCTTGTGGTAGTTCACCAGTGTCATGCGCTGTCCCTCTTTGTGTAAAACTAAGCGCGGTTTTTGTAAGAAGTATTTACAATCTGTGAGTATGTAATTTAAAAATAAATACTTAAAATACCTTTATATTTATAAATTGTTAGGATTAGGTTAGTTGCGTGCCAGTGATCGGATAGTGGATGGTAAATCACTGTGCTTAGTGTGGGAATTTGGGTACGAGTATTTAAAATCATTTAATTTTTAAAATAATAGCTTTAGGCGTATTTTTTTAGGCCATTTACAGGATAAGGTTTGTTATGACATTGGGTATTTTTTGTGACAAGTGTGGGAAGTTGGGTAATAGTATTTAATTGTTTGCATGTGTGATTTTGAGTGAATGTGGTATTTTTTTATTTTGAATAATTGTGTGCGTTTATGAGTGGATGAGTGATTGACAAGAATTAAGTATCAAAGTGCGCGTGTTTTTTGTGACAAATATGTAAAATCTGTGTGGTTTTTGTAAAAAGTATTAACAATATAATAGTGTGTAATGTAAAAGAAATTATTTAAAATACCTTTAGATTTATAAATTGTTAGGAATAGGTTAGTTGCGTGCCAGTGATCGGATAGTGGATGGTAAATCACTGTGCTTAGTGTGGGAATTTGGGTACGAGTGTTTAAAATCTTTCAATTTTTAAAATGTTAGCTTTAGGCGTATTTTTTAGGCCATTTACAGGATAAGGTTTGTTATGACATTGGGTTTTTTTTTTGTGACAAGTGTGGGAAGTTGGGTAATAGTATTTAATTGTTTGCTTGTGTGATTTTGAGTGATTGTGGTATTTTTTTTATTTTGAATGAATGTGTGTGTTTATGAGTGGATGAGTGATTGACAAGAATTTAGTATCAAAGTGCGCGTGTTTCTTATGACAAATATGTAAAATCTGTGTGGTTTTTGTAAAAAGTATTAATAATATGTGAGTGTGTAATTTAAAACAAATTATTTAAAATACCTTTAGATTTATAAATTGTTAGGATTAGGTTAGTTGCGTGCCAGTGATCGGATAGTGGATGGTAAATCACTGTGCTTAGTGTGGGAATTTGGGTACGAGTATTTAAATCCTTTTAATTTTTAAAATGTTAGCTTTAGGTGTATTTTTTAGGCCATTTACAGGATAAGGTTTGTTATGACATTGAGTATTTTTTGTGACAAGTGTGGGAAGTTTTGTAATAGTGTTTAATTGTTTGCTTGTGTGATTTTGAGTGAATGTGGTATTTTATATTTTGAATGAATGTGTGTGTTTATTAGTGGATAAGTGATTGACAAAAATTAAGTATCAAAGTGCGCGTGTTTTTTGTGACAAATATGTAAACTAATCTGTGTTGGTTTTGTAAAAAGTATTAACAATATAATAGTGTGTAATGTAAAAGAAATTATTTAAAATACCTTTAGATTTATAAATTGTTAGGTTTAGGTTAGTTGCGTGCCAGTGATCGGATGGAGGATGTGTATTCACTGTGCTTAGTTTGGGAATTCGGGAATGAGTATTACAAATCTTCTAATTTATTAACTGGGTAATTGTGTGCTTGCGTGTGCATGTTTTTTTTTTTTTGGCTGGTGAGTCGGGCTGGGGTCCACGTCCCACCAGCTGGTAACGTTGGGGAATCGTGCTTACCTCTTCTGGGGAGGCGAAGACGAATACCCCGTAAATCGGCTAACTAGGCCCGACGTAGTTCTGGTAAGTTGGTTCGATCTTTGTGTGTGTGTTGTGGCTGCCTTGTGGTTTTTCACCAGTGTCATGCGCTGTCCCTCTTTGTTCAAAACTAAGCGCGGTTTTTGTAAAAAGTATTTACAATCTGTGAGTATGTAATTTAAAAGAAAATATTTAAAATACCTTTAAATTTATAAATTGTTAGGATTAGGTTAGTTGCGTGCCAGTGATCGGATAGTGGATGGTAAATCACTGTGCTTAGTGTGGGAATTTGGGTACGAGTATTTAAAATCTTTTAATTTTTAAAATGTTAGCTTTAGGCGTATTTTTTAGGCCATTTACAGGATAAGGTTTGTTATGACATTGGGTATTTTTTGTGACAAGTGTGGGAAGTTGGGTAATAGTGTTTAATTGTTTGCTTGTGTGATTTTGAGTGAATGTGGTATTTTTTTATTTTGAAAGAATGTGTATGTTTATGAGTGGATGAGTGATTGACAAGAATTAAGTATCAAAGTGCGCGTGTTTTTTGTGACAAATATGTAAAATCTGTGTGGTTTTTGTAAAAAAGTATTAACAATATAATAGTGTGTAATGCTAAAGAAATTATTTAAAATACCTTTAGATTTATAAATTGTTAGGATTAGGTTAGTTGCGTGCCAGTGATCGGATGGAGGATGTGTATTCACTGTGCTTAGTTTGGGAATTCGGGAATGATTATTACAAATCTTCTAATTTATTAATTGTGTAATTGTGTGCTTGCGTGTGCATGTTTTTTTATTTTTTGTCTGGTGAGTCGGGCTGGGGTCCACGTCCCACCAGCTGGTAACGTTGGGGAATCGTGCTTACCTCTTCTGAGGAGGCGAAGACGAATACCCCGTAAATCGGCTAACTAGGCCCGACGCGACGTAGTTCTGGTAAGTTGGTTCGATCTTTGTGTGTGTGTGTTGTGGCTGCCTTGTGGTTTTTCACCAGCGTCGTGCGCTGTCCCCCTTTGTTCAAAACTAAGCGCGGTTTTTGTAAAAAGTATTTACAATCTGTGAGTATGTAATTTAAAAGAAAATATTTAAAATACCTTTAAATTTATAAATTGTTAGGATTAGGTTAGTTGCGTGCCAGTGATCGGATAGTGGATGGTAAATCACTGCTTAGTGTGGGAATTTGGGTACGAGTATTTAAAATCTTTTAATTTTTAAAATGTTAGCTTTAGGCGTATTTTCTAGGCTATTTAAAGGATAAGGTTTGTTATGACATTGGGTATTTTTTGTGACAAGTGTGGGAAGTTGGGTAATAGTGTTTAATTGTTTGCTTGTGTGATTTTGAGTGAATGTGGTATTTTTTTATTTTGAAAGAATGTGTATGTTTATGAGTGGATGAGTGATTGACAAGAATTAAGTATCAAAGTGCGCGTGTTTTTTTGTGACAAATATGTAAAATCTGTGTGGTTTTTGTAAAAAAGTATTAACAATATAATAGTGTGTAATGTAAAAGAAATTATTTAAAATACCTTTAGATTTATAAATTGTTAGGATTGGGTTAGTTGCGTGCCAGTGATCGGTTAGTGGATGGTAAATTACTGTGCTTAGTGTGGGAATTTGGGTACGAGTATTTAAAATCTTTCGATTTTTAAAATGTTAGCTTTAGGCGTATTTTTTAAGGCCATTCACAGGATAAGGTTTGTTATGACATTGGGTATTTTTTGTGACAAGTGTGGGAAGTTGGGTAATAGTATTTAATTGTTTGCTTGTGTGATTTTGAGTGAATGTGGAATTTTTTTTTATTTGAATGAATGTGTGTGTTTATGAGTGGATGAGTGATTGACAAGAATTAAGTATCTAAGTGCGCGTGTTTTTTGTGACAAATATGTAAAATCTGTGTGGTTTTCGTAAAAAGTATTAACAATATAATAGTGTGTAATGTAAAAAAAATTATTTAAAATACCTTTATATTTATAAATTGTTAGGACTAGGTTAGTTGCGTGCCAGTGATCGGATAGTGGATGGTAAATCACTGTGCTTAGTGTGGGAATTTGGGTACGAGTATTTAAAATCTTTCAATTTTTAAAATGTTAGCTTTAGGCGTATTTTTTTTAGGCCATTCACAGGATAAGGTTTGTTATGACATTGAGTATTTTTTGTGACAAGTGTGGGAAGTTTTGTAGTAGTATTTAATTGTTTGCTTGTGTGATTTTGAGTGATTGTGGTATTTTTTTTATTTTGAATGAATGTGTGTGTTTATGAGTGGATGAGTGATTGACAAGAATTTAGTATCAAAGTGCGCGTGTTTCTTATGACAAATATGTAAAATCTGTGTGGTTTTTGTAAAAAGTATTAATAATATGTGAGTGTGTAATTTAAAACAAATTATTTAAAATACCTTTAGATTTATAAATTGTTAGGATTAGGTTAGTTGCGTGCCAGTGATCGGATAGTGGATGGTAAATCACTGTGCTTAGTGTGGGAATTTGGGTACGAGTATTTAAATCCTTTTAATTTTTAAAATGTTAGCTTTAGGTGTATTTTTTAGGCCATTTACAGGATAAGGTTTGTTATGACATTGGGTATTTTTTGTGACAAGTGTGGGAAGTTGGGTAATAGTATTTAATTGTTTGCATGTGTGATTTTGAGTGAATGTGGTATTTTTTTATTTTGAATAATTGTGTGCGTTTATGAGTGGATGAGTGATTGACAAGAATTAAGTATCAAAGTGCGCGTGTTTTTTGTGACAAATATGTAAAATCTGTGTGGTTTTTGTAAAAAGTATTAACAATATAATAGTGTGTAATGTAAAAGAAATTATTTAAAATACCTTTAGATTTATAAATTGTTAGGAATAGGTTAGTTGCGTGCCAGTGATCGGATAGTGGATGGTAAATCACTGTGCTTAGTGTGGGAATTTGGGTACGAGTGTTTAAAATCTTTCAATTTTTAAAATGTTAGCTTTAGGCGTATTTTTTAGGCCATTTACAGGATAAGGTTTGTTATGACATTGGGTATTTTTTGTGACAAGTGTGGGAAGTTGGGTAATAGTATTTAATTGTTTGCTTGTGTGATTTTGAGTGAATGTGGTATTTTTTTTAATTTTGAATGAATGTGTGTGTTTATGAGTGGATGAGTGATTGACAAGAATTAAGTATCTAAGTGCGCGTGTTTTTTGTGACAAATATGTAAAATCTGTGTGGTTTTTGTAAAAAGTATTAACAATATAATAGTGTGTAATGTAAAAAAAAATTATTTAAAATACCTTTATATTTATAAATTGTTAGGATTAGGTTAGTTGCGTGCCAGTGATCGGATAGTGGATGGTAAATCACTGTGCTTAGTGTGGGAATTTGGGTACGAGTATTTAAAATCTTTCAATTTTTAAAATGTTAGCTTTAGGCGTATTTTTTTAGGCCATTCACAGGATAAGGTTTGTTATGACATTGGGTTTTTTTTTTGTGACAAGTGTGGGAAGTTGGGTAATAGTATTTAATTGTTTGCTTGTGTGATTTTGAGTGATTGTGGTATTTTTTTTATTTTGAATGAATGTGTGTGTTTATGAGTGGATGAGTGATTGACAAGAATTTAGTATCAAAGTGCGCGTGTTTCTTATGACAAATATGTAAAATCTGTGTGGTTTTTGTAAAAAGTATTAATAATATGTGAGTGTGTAATTTAAAACAAATTATTTAAAATACCTTTAGATTTATAAATTGTTAGGATTAGGTTAGTTGCGTGCCAGTGATCGGATAGTGGATGGTAAATCACTGTGCTTAGTGTGGGAATTTGGGTACGAGTATTTAAAATCTTTTAATTTTTAAAATGTTAGCTTTAGGTGTATTTTTTAGGCCATTTACAGGATAAGGTTTGTTATGACATTGAGTATTTTTTGTGACAAGTGTGGGAAGTTTTGTAATAGTGTTTAATTGTTTGCTTGTGTGATTTTGAGTGAATGTGGTATTTTATATTTTGAATGAATGTGTGTGTTTATTAGTGGATAAGTGATTGACAAAAATTAAGTATCAAAGTGCGCGTGTTTTTTGTGACAAATATGTAAACTAATCTGTGTTGGTTTTGTAAAAAGTATTAACAATATAATAGTGTGTAATGTAAAAGAAATTATTTAAAATACCTTTAGATTTATAAATTGTTAGGTTTAGGTTAGTTGCGTGCCAGTGATCGGATGGAGGATGTGTATTCACTGTGCTTAGTTTGGGAATTCGGGAATGAGTATTACAAATCTTCTAATTTATTAATTGGGTAATTGTGTGCTTGCGTGTGCATGTTTTTTTTTTTTTGGCTGGTGAGTCGGGCTGGGGTCCACGTCCCACCAGCTGGTAACGTTGGGGAATCGTGCTTACCTCTTCTGGGGAGGCGAAGACGAATACCCCGTAAATCGGCTAACTAGGCCCGACGTAGTTCAGGTAAGTTGGTTCGATCTTTGTGTGTGTGTTGTGGCTGCCTTGTGGTTTTTCACCAGTGTCATGCGCTGTCCCTCTTTGTTCAAAACTAAGCGCGGTTTTTGTAAAAAGTATTTACAATCTGTGAGTATGTAATTTAAAAGAAAATATTTAAAATACCTTTAAATTTATAAATTGTTAGGATTAGGTTAGTTGCGTGCCAGTGATCGGATAGTGGATGGTAAATCACTGTGCTTAGTGTGGGAATTTGGGTACGAGTATTTAAAATCTTTTAATTTTTAAAATGTTAGCTTTAGGCGTATTTTTTAGGCCATTTACAGGATAAGGTTTGTTATGACATTGGGTATTTTTTGTGACAAGTGTGGGAAGTTGGGTAATAGTGTTTAATTGTTTGCTTGTGTGATTTTGAGTGAATGTGGTATTTTTTTATTTTGAAAGAATGTGTATGTTTATGAGTGGATGAGTGATTGACAAGAATTAAGTATCAAAGTGCGCGTGTTTTTTGTGACAAATATGTAAAATCTGTGTGGTTTTTGTAAAAAAGTATTAACAATATAATAGTGTGTAATGCTAAAGAAATTATTTAAAATACCTTTAGATTTATAAATTGTTAGGATTAGGTTAGTTGCGTGCCAGTGATCGGATGGAGGATGTGTATTCACTGTGCTTAGTTTGGGAATTCGGGAATGATTATTACAAATCTTCTAATTTATTAATTGTGTAATTGTGTGCTTGCGTGTGCATGTTTTTTTATTTTTTGTCTGGTGAGTCGGGCTGGGGTCCACGTCCCACCAGCTGGTAACGTTGGGGAATCGTGCTTACCTCTTCTGAGGAGGCGAAGACGAATACCCCGTAAATCGGCTAACTAGGCCCGACGTAGTTCTGGTAAGTTGGTTCGATCTTTGTGTGTGTGTTGTGGCTGCCTTGTGGTTTTTCACCAGCGTCGTGCGCTGTCCCCTTTGTTCAAAACTAAGCGCGGTTTTTGTAAAAAGTATTTACAATCTGTGAGTATGTAATTTAAAAGAAAATATTTAAAATACCTTTAAATTTATAAATTGTTAGGATTAGGTTAGTTGCGTGCCAGTGATCGGATAGTGGATGGTAAATCACTGTGCTTAGTGTGGGAATTTGGGTACGAGTATTTAAAATCTTTTAATTTTTAAAATGTTAGCTTTAGGCGTATTTTCTAGGCTATTTAAAGGATAAGGTTTGTTATGACATTGGGTATTTTTTGTGACAAGTGTGGGAAGTTGGGTAATAGTGTTTAATTGTTTGCTTGTGTGATTTTGAGTGAATGTGGTATTTTTTTATTTTGAAAGAATGTGTATGTTTATGAGTGGATGAGTGATTGACAAGAATTAAGTATCAAAGTGCGCGTGTTTTTTTGTGACAAATATGTAAAATCTGTGTGGTTTTTGTAAAAAAGTATTAACAATATAATAGTGTGTAATGTAAAAGAAATTATTTAAAATACCTTTAGATTTATAAATTGTTAGGATTGGGTTAGTTGCGTGCCAGTGATCGGTTAGTGGATGGTAAATTACTGTGCTTAGTGTGGGAATTTGGGTACGAGTATTTAAAATCTTTCGATTTTTAAAATGTTAGCTTTAGGCGTATTTTTTAAGGCCATTCACAGGATAAGGTTTGTTATGACATTGGGTATTTTTTGTGACAAGTGTGGGAAGTTGGGTAATAGTATTTAATTGTTTGCTTGTATGATTTTGAGTGAATGTGGAATTTTTTTTTATTTGAATGAATGTGTGTGTTTATGAGTGGATGAGTGATTGACAAGAATTAAGTATCTAAGTGCGCGTGTTTTTTGTGACAAATATGTAAAATCTGTGTGGTTTTCGTAAAAAGTATTAACAATATAATAGTGTGTAATGTAAAAAAAATTATTTAAAATACCTTTATATTTATAAATTGTTAGGACTAGGTTAGTTGCGTGCCAGTGATCGGATAGTGGATGGTAAATCACTGTGCTTAGTGTGGGAATTTGGGTACGAGTATTTAAAATCTTTCAATTTTTAAAATGTTAGCTTTAGGCGTATTTTTTTTAGGCCATTCACAGGATAAGGTTTGTTATGACATTGAGTATTTTTTGTGACAAGTGTGGGAAGTTTTGTAGTAGTATTTAATTGTTTGCTTGTGTGATTTTGAGTGATTGTGGTATTTTTTTTATTTTGAATGAATGTGTGTGTTTATGAGTGGATGAGTGATTGACAAGAATTTAGTATCAAAGTGCGCGTGTTTCTTATGACAAATATGTAAAATCTGTGTGGTTTTTGTAAAAAGTATTAATAATATGTGAGTGTGTAATTTAAAACAAATTATTTAAAATACCTTTAGATTTATAAATTGTTAGGATTAGGTTAGTTGCGTGCCAGTGATCGGATAGTGGATGGTAAATCACTGTGCTTAGTGTGGGAATTTGGGTACGAGTATTTAAATCCTTTTAATTTTTAAAATGTTAGCTTTAGGTGTATTTTTTAGGCCATTTACAGGATAAGGTTCGTTATGACATTGAGTATTTTTTGTGACAAGTGTGGGAAGTTTTGTAATAGTGTTTAATTGTTTGCTTGTGTGATTTTGAGTGAATGTGGTATTTTTTTATTTTGAATGAATGTGTGTGTTTATGAGTGGATAAGTGATTGACAAAAATTAAGTATCAAAGTGCGCGTGTTTTTTGTGACAAATATGTAAACTAATCTGTGTTGGTTTTGTAAAAAGTATTAACAATATAATAGTGTGTAATGTAAAAGAAATTATTTAAAATACCTTTAGATTTATAAATTGTTAGGTTTAGGTTAGTTGCGTGCCAGTGATCGGATGGAGGATGTGTATTCACTGTGCTTAGTTTGGGAATTCGGGAATGAGTATTACAAATCTTCTAATTTATTAATTGGGTAATTGTGTGCTTGCGTGTGCATGTTTTTTTTTTTTTTTTTTGGCTGGTGAGTCGGGCTGGGGTCCACGTCCCACCAGCTGGTAACGTTGGGGAATCGTGCTTACCTCTTCTGGGGAGGCGAAGACGAATACCCCGTAAATCGGCTAACTAGGCCCGACGTAGTTCTGGTAAGTTGGTTCGATCTTTGTGTGTGTGTTGTGGCTGCCTTGTGGTTTTTCACCAGTGTCATGCGCTGTCCCTCTTTGTTCAAAACTAAGCGCGGTTTTTGTAAAAAGTATTTACAATCTGTGAGTATGTAATTTAAAAGAAAATATTTAAAATACCTTTAAATTTATAAATTGTTAGGATTAGGTTAGTTGCGTGCCAGTGATCGGATAGTGGATGGTAAATCACTGTGCTTAGTGTGGGAATTTGGGTACGAGTATTTAAAATCTTTTAATTTTTAAAATGTTAGCTTTAGGCGTATTTTTTTAGGCCATTTACAGGATAAGGTTTGTTATGACATTGGGTATTTTTTGTGACAAGTGTGGGAAGTTGGGTAATAGTATTTAAT
Source organism: Hylyphantes graminicola (assembly GCA_023701765.1). NCBI lineage: Eukaryota > Metazoa > Arthropoda > Arachnida > Araneae > Linyphiidae > Hylyphantes > Hylyphantes graminicola. Next base: position 55,616,617 of record CM043113.1, read on the forward strand.
TGTTTGCTTGTGTGATTTTGAGTGAATGTGGTATTTTTTTTATTTTGAATGAATGTGTATGTTTATGAGTGGATGAGTGATTGACAAGAATTAAGTATCAAAGTGCGCGTGTTTTTTGTGACAAATATGTAAAATCTGTGTGGTTTTTGTAAAAAAGTATTAACAATATAATAGTGTGTAATGTAAAAGAAATTATTTAAAATACCTTTAGATTTATAAATTGTTAGGATTAGGTTAGTTGCGTGCCAGTGATCGGATGGAGGATGTGTATTCACTGTGCTTAGTTTGGGAATTCGGGAATGATTATTACAAATCTTCTAATTTATTAATTGTGTAATTGTGTGCTTGCGTGTGCATGTTTTTTTATTTTTTGGCTGGTGAGTCGGGCTGGGGTCCACGTCCCACCAGCTGGTAACGTTGGGGAATCGTGCTTACCTCTTCTGAGGAGGCGAAGACGAATACCCCGTAAATCGGCTAACTAGGCCCGACGTAGTTCTGGTAAGTTGGTTCGATCTTTGTGTGTGTGTTGTGGCTGCCTTGTGGTTTTTCACCAGCGTCGTGCGCTGTCCCCCTTTGTTCAAAACTAAGCGCGGTTTTTGTAAAAAGTATTTACAATCTGTGAGTATGTAATTTAAAAGAAAATATTTAAAATACCTTTAAATTTATAAATTGTTAGGATTAGGTTAGTTGCGTGCCAGTGATCGGATAGTGGATGGTAAATCACTGTGCTTAGTGTGGGAATTTGGGTATGAGTATTTAAAATCTTTTAATTTTTAAAATGTTAGCTTTAGGCGTATTTTCTAGGCTATTTAAAGGATAAGGTTTGTTATGACATTGGGTATTTTTTGTGACAAGTGTGGGAAGTTGGGTAATAGTGTTTAATTGTTTGCTTGTGTGATTTTGAGTGAATGTGGTATTTTTTTATTTTGAAAGAATGTGTATGTTTATGAGTGGATGAGTGATTGACAAGAATTAAGTATCAAAGTGCGCGTGTTTTTTGTGACAAATATGTAAAATCTGTGTGGTTTTTGTAAAAAAGTATTAACAATATAATAGTGTGTAATGTAAAAGAAATTATTTAAAATACCTTTAGATTTATAAATTGTTAGGATTGGGTTAGTTGCGTGCCAGTGATCGGTTAGTGGATGGTAAATCACTGTGCTTAGTGTGGGAATTTGGGTACGAGTATTTAAAATCTTTCGATTTTTAAAATGTTAGCTTTAGGCGTATTTTTTAAGGCCATTCACAGGATAAGGTTTGTTATGACATTGGGTATTTTTTGTGACAAGTGTGGGAAGTTGGGTAATAGTATTTAATTGTTTGCTTGTGTGATTTTGAGTGAATGTGGAATTTTTTTTTATTTGAATGAATGTGTGTGTTTATGAGTGGATGAGTGATTGACAAGAATTAAGTATCTAAGTGCGCGTGTTTTTTGTGACAAATATGTAAAATCTGTGTGGTTTTCGTAAAAAGTATTAACAATATAATAGTGTGTAATGTAAAAAAAATTATTTAAAATACCTTTATATTTATAAATTGTTAGGACTAGGTTAGTTGCGTGCCAGTGATCGGATAGTGGATGGTAAATCACTGTGCTTAGTGTGGGAATTTGGGTACGAGTATTTAAAATCTTTCAATTTTTAAAATGTTAGCTTTAGGCGTATTTTTTTTAGGCCATTCACAGGATAAGGTTTGTTATGACATTGAGTATTTTTTGTGACAAGTGTGGGAAGTTTTGTAGTAGTATTTAATTGTTTGCTTGTGTGATTGTGGTATTTTTTTTATTTTGAATGAATGTGTGTGTTTATGAGTGGATGAGTGATTGACAAGAATTTAGTATCAAAGTGCGCGTGTTTCTTATGACAAATATGTAAAATCTGTGTGGTTTTTGTAAAAAGTATTAATAATATGTGAGTGTGTAATTTAAAACAAATTATTTAAAATACCTTTAGATTTATAAATTGTTAGGATTAGGTTAGTTGCGTGCCAGTGATCGGATAGTGGATGGTAAATCACTGTGCTTAGTGTGGGAATTTGGGTACGAGTATTTAAATCCTTTTAATTTTTAAAATGTTAGCTTTAGGTGTATTTTTTAGGCCATTTACAGGATAAGGTTTGTTATGACATTGAGTATTTTTTGTGACAAGTGTGGGAAGTTTTGTAATAGTGTTTAATTGTTTGCTTGTGTGATTTTGAGTGAATGTGGTATTTTTTTATTTTGAATGAATGTGTGTGTTTATGAGTGGATAAGTGATTGACAAAAATTAAGTATCAAAGTGCGCGTGTTTTTTGTGACAAATATGTAAACTAATCTGTGTTGGTTTTGTAAAAAGTATTAACAATATAATAGTGTGTAATGTAAAAGAAATTATTTAAAATACCTTTAGATTTATAAATTGTTAGGTTTAGGTTAGTTGCGTGCCAGTGATCGGATGGAGGATGTGTATTCACTGTGCTTAGTTTGGGAATTCGGGAATGAGTATTACAAATCTTCTAATTTATTAATTGGGTAATTGTGTGCTTGCGTGTGCATGTTTTTTTTTTTTTTTTGGCTGGTGAGTCGGGCTGGGGTCCACGTCCCACCAGCTGGTAACGTTGGGGAATCGTGCTTACCTCTTCTGGGGAGGCGAAGACGAATACCCCGTAAATCGGCTAACTAGGCCCGACGTAGTTCTGGTAAGTTGGTTCGATCTTTGTGTGTGTGTTGTGGCTGCCTTGTGGTTTTTCACCAGTGTCATGCGCTGTCCCTCTTTGTTCAAAACTAAGCGCGGTTTTTGTAAAAAGTATTTACAATCTGTGAGTACGTAATTTAAAAGAAAATATTTAAAATACCTTTAAATTTATAAATTGTTAGGATTAGGTTAGTTGCGTGCCAGTGATCGGATAGTGGATGGTAAATCACTGTGCTTAGTGTGGGAATTTGGGTACGAGTATTTAAAATCTTTTAATTTTTAAAATGTTAGCTTTAGGCGTATTTTTTAGGCCATTTACAGGATAAGGTTTGTTATGACATTGGGTATTTTTTGTGACAAGTGTGGGAAGTTGGGTAATAGTGTTTAATTGTTTGCTTGTGTGATTTTGAGTGAATGTGGTATTTTCTTATTTTGAAAGAATGTGTATGTTTATGAGTGGATGAGTGATTGACAAGAATTAAGTATCAAAGTGCGCGTGTTTTTTGTGACAAATATGTAAAATCTGTGTGGTTTTTGTAAAAAAGTATTAACAATATAATAGTGTGTAATGTTAAAGAAATTATTTAAAATACCTTTAGATTTATAAATTGTTAGGATTAGGTTAGTTGCGTGCCAGTGATCGGATGGAGGATGTGTATTCACTGTGCTTAGTTTGGGAATTCGGGAATGATTATTACAAATCTTCTAGTTTATTAATTGTGTAATTGTGTGCTCGCGTGTGCATGTTTTTTTTATTTTTTGGCTGGTGAGTCGGGCTGGGGTCCACGTCCCACCAGCTGGTAACGTTGGGGAATCGTGCTTACCTCTTCTGAGGAGGCGAAGACGAATACCCCGTAAATCGGCTAACTAAGCCCGACGTAGTTCTGGTAAGTTGGTTCGATCTTTGTGTGTGTGTTGTGGCTGCCTTGTGGTTTTTCTCCAGCGTCGTGCGCTGTCCCTCTTTGTTCAAAACTAAGCGCGGTTTTTGTAAAAAGTATTTACAATCTGTGAGTATGTAATTTAAAAGAAAATATTTAAAATACCTTTAAATTTATAAATTGTTAGGATTAGGTTAGTTGCGTGCCAGTGATCGGATAGTGGATGGTAAATCACTGTGCTTAGTGTGGGAATTTGGGTACGAGTATTTAAAATCTTTTAATTTTTAAAATGTTAGCTTTAGGCGTATTTTCTAGGCTATTTAAAGGATAAGGTTTGTTATGACATTGGGTATTTTTTGTGACAAGTGTGGGAAGTTGGGTAATAGTGTTTAATTGTTTGCTTGTGTGATTTTGAGTGAATGTGGTATTTTTTTATTTTGAAAGAATGTGTATGTTTATGAGTGGATGAGTGATTGACAAGAATTAAGTATCAAAGTGCGCGTGTTTTTTGTGACAAATATGTAAAATCTGTGTGGTTTTTGTAAAAAAGTATTAACAATATAATAGTGTGTAATGTAAAAGAAATTATTTAAAATACCTTTAGATTTATAAATTGTTAGGATTAGGTTAGTTGCGTGCCAGTGATCGGATAGTGGATGGTAAATCACTGTGCTTAGTGTGGGAATTTGGGTACGAGTATTTAAAATCTTTCGATTTTTAAAATGTTAGCTTTAGGCGTATTTTTTAAGGCCATTCACAGGATAAGGTTTGTTATGACATTGGGTATTTTTTGTGACAAGTGTGGGAAGTTGGGTAATAGTATTTAATTGTTTGCTTGTGTGATTTTGAGTGAATGTGGAATTTTTTTTTATTTGAATGAATGTGTGTGTTTATGAGTGGATGAGTGATTGACAAGAATTAAGTATCTAAGTGCGCGTGTTTTTTGTGACAAATATGTAAAATCTGTGTGGTTTTTGTAAAAAGTATTAACAATATAATAGTGTGTAATGTAAAAAAAATTATTTAAAATACCTTTATATTTATAAATTGTTAGGACTAGGTTAGTTGCGTGCCAGTGATCGGATAGTGGATGGTAAATCACTGTGCTTAGTGTGGGAATTTGGGTACGAGTATTTAAAATCTTTCAATTTTTAAAATGTTAGCTTTAGGCGTATTTTTTTTAGGCCATTCACAGGATAAGGTTTGTTATGACATTGAGTATTTTTTGTGACAAGTGTGGGAAGTTTTGTAATAGTATTTGCTTGTGTGATTTTGAGTGATTGTGGTATTTTTTTTATTTTGAATGAATGTGTGTGTTTATGAGTGGATGAGTGATTGACAAGAATTTAGTATCAAAGTGCGCGTGTTTCTTATGACAAATATGTAAAATCTGTGTGGTTTTTGTAAAAAGTATTAATAATATGTGAGTGTGTAATTTAAAACAAATTATTTAAAATACCTTTAGATTTATAAATTGTTAGGATTAGGTTAGTTGCGTGCCAGTGATCGGATAGTGGATGGTAAATCACTGTGCTTAGTGTGGGAATTTGGGTACGAGTATTTAAAATCTTTTAATTTTTAAAATGTTAGCTTTAGGCGTATTTTTTAGGCCATTTACAGGATAAGGTTTGTTATGACATTGGGTATTTTTTGTGACAAGTGTGGGAAGTTGGGTAATAGTGTTTAATTGTTTGCTTGTGTGATTTTGAGTGAATGTGGTATTTTCTTATTTTGAAAGAATGTGTATGTTTATGAGTGGATGAGTGATTGACAAGAATTAAGTATCAAAGTGCGCGTGTTTTTTGTGACAAATATGTAAAATCTGTGTGGTTTTTGTAAAAAAGTATTAACAATATAATAGTGTGTAATGTAAAAAAAAAATATTTAAAATACCTTTAGATTTATAAATTGTTAGGATTAGGTTAGTTGCGTGCCAGTGATCGGATGGAGGATGTGTATTCACTGTGCTTAGTTTGGGAATTCGGGAATGATTATTACAAATCTTCTAGTTTATTAATTGTGTAATTGTGTGCTCGCGTGTGCATGTTTTTTTTATTTTTTGGCTGGTGAGTCGGGCTGGGGTCCACGTCCCACCAGCTGGTAACGTTGGGGAATCGTGCTTACCTCTTCTGAGGAGGCGAAGACGAATACCCCGTAAATCGGCTAACTAAGCCCGACGTAGTTCTGGTAAGTTGGTTCGATCTTTGTGTGTGTGTTGTGGCTGCCTTGTGGTTTTTCTCCAGCGTCGTGCGCTGTCCCTCTTTGTTCAAAACTAAGCGCGGTTTTTGTAAAAAGTATTTACAATCTGTGAGTATGTAATTTAAAAGAAAATATTTAAAATACCTTTAAATTTATAAATTGTTAGGATTAGGTTAGTTGCGTGCCAGTGATCGGATAGTGGATGGTAAATCACTGTGCTTAGTGTGGGAATTTGGGTACGAGTATTTAAAATCTTTTAATTTTTAAAATGTTAGCTTTAGGCGTATTTTCTAGGCTATTTAAAGGATAAGGTTTGTTATGACATTGGGTATTTTTTGTGACAAGTGTGGGAAGTTGGGTAATAGTGTTTAATTGTTTGCTTGTGTGATTTTGAGTGAATGTGGTATTTTTTTATTTTGAAAGAATGTGTGTGTTTATGAGTGGATGAGTGATTGACAAGAATTAAGTATCAAAGTGCGCGTGTTTTTTGTGACAAATATGTAAAATCTGTGTGGTTTTTGTAAAAAGTATTAACAATATAATAGTGTGTAATGTAAAAGAAATTATTTAAAATACCTTTAGATTTATAAATTGTTAGGATTGGGTTAGTTGCGTGCCAGTGATCGGTTAGTGGATGGTAAATCACTGTGCTTAGTGTGGGAATTTGGGTACGAGTATTTAAAATCTTTCGAATTTTTAAAATGTTAGCTTTAGGCGTATTTTTTAAGGCCATTCACAGGATAAGGTTTGTTATGACATTGGGTATTTTTTGTGACAAGTGTGGGAAGTTGGGTAATAGTATTTAATTGTTTGCTTGTGTGATTTTGAGTGAATGTGGAATTTTTTTTTATTTGAATGAATGTGTGTGTTTATGAGTGGATGAGTGATTGACAAGAATTAAGTATCTAAGTGCGCGTGTTTTTTGTGACAAATATGTAAAATCTGTGTGGTTTTCGTAAAAAGTATTAACAATATAATAGTGTGTAATGTAAAAAAAATTATTTAAAATACCTTTATATTTATAAATTGTTAGGACTAGGTTAGTTGCGTGCCAGTGATCGGATAGTGGATGGTAAATCACTGTGCTTAGTGTGGGAATTTGGGTACGAGTATTTAAAATCTTTCAATTTTTAAAATGTTAGCTTTAGGTGTATTTTTTTTAGGCCATTCACAGGATAAGGTTTGTTATGACATTGAGTATTTTTTGTGACAAGTGTGGGAAGTTTTGTAATTGTATTTGCTTGTGTGATTTTGAGTGATTGTGGTATTTTTTTTATTTTGAATGAATGTGTGTGTTTATGAGTGGATGAGTGATTGACAAGAATTTAGTACCAAAGTGCGCGTGTTTCTTATGACAAATATGTAAAATCTGTGTGGTTTTTGTAAAAAGTATTAATAATATGTGAGTGTGTAATTTAAAACAAATTATTTAAAATACCTTTAGATTTATAAATTGTTAGGATTAGGTTAGTTGCGTGCCAGTGATCGGATAGTGGATGGTAAATCACTGTGCTTAGTGTGGGAATTTGGGTACGAGTATTTAAATCCTTTTAATTTTTAAAATGTTAGCTTTAGGTGTATTTTTTAGGCCATTTACAGGATAAGGTTTGTTATGACATTGAGTATTTTTTTGTGACAAGTGTGGGAAGTTTTGTAATAGTGTTTAATTGTTTGCTTGTGTGATATTGAGTGAATGTGGTATTTTTTTATTTTGAATGAATGTGTGTGTTTATGAGTGGATAAGTGATTGACAAAAATTAAGTATCAAAGTGCGCGTGTTTTTTGTGACAAATATGTAAACTAATCTGTGTTGGTTTTGTAAAAAGTATTAACAATATAATAGTGTGTAATGTAAAAGAAATTATTTAAAATACCTTTAGATTTATAAATTGTTAGGTTTAGGTAAGTTGCGTGCCAGTGATCGGATGGAGGATGTGTATTCACTGTGCTTAGTTTGGGAATTCGGGAATGAGTATTACAAATCTTCTAATTTATTAATTGGGTAATTGTGTGCTTGCGTGTGCATGTTTTTTTTTTTTTTGGCTGGTGAGTCGGGCTGGGGTCCACGTCCCACCAGCTGGTAACGTTGGGGAATCGTGCTTACCTCTTCTGGGGAGGCGAAGACGAATACCCCGTAAATCGGCTAACTAGGCCCGACGTAGTTCTGGTAAGTTGGTTCGATCTTTGTGTGTGTGTTGTGGCTGCCTTGTGGTTTTTCACCAGCGTCGTGCGCTGTCCCTCTTTGTTCAAAACTAAGCGCGGTTTTTGTAAAAAGTATTTACAATCTGTGAGTATGTAATTTAAAAGAAAATATTTAAAATACCTTTAAATTTATAAATTGTTAGGATTAGGTTAGTTGCGTGCCAGTGATCGGATAGTGGATGGTAAATCACTGTGCTTAGTGTGGGAATTTGGGTACGAGTATTTAAATCCTTTTAATTTTTAAAATGTTAGCTTTAGGTGTATTTTTTAGGCCATTTACAGGATAAGGTTTGTTATGACATTGAGTATTTTTTTGTGACAAGTGTGGGAAGTTTTGTAATAGTGTTTAATTGTTTGCTTGTGTGATATTGAGTGAATGTGGTATTTTTTTATTTTGAATGAATGTGTGTGTTTATGAGTGGATAAGTGATTGACAAAAATTAAGTATCTAAGTGCGCGTGTTTTTTGTGACAAATATGTAAAATCTGTGTGGTTTTCGTAAAAAGTATTAACAATATAATAGTGTGTAATGTAAAAAAAATTATTTAAAATACCTTTATATTTATAAATTGTTAGGACTAGGTTAGTTGCGTGCCAGTGATCGGATAGTGGATGGTAAATCATTGTGCTTAGTGTGGGAATTTGGGTACGAGTATTTAAAACCTTTTAATTTTTAAAATGATAGCTATAGGTGTATTTTTTAGGCCATTTACAGGATAAGGTTTGTTATGACATTGAGTATTTTTTGTGACAAGTGTTAGAAGTTTTGTAATAGTGTTTAATTGTTTGCTTGTGTGATTTTGAGTGAATGTGGTATTTTTTTATTTTGAATGAATGTGTGTGTTTATGAGTGGATAATTGATTGACAAGAATTAAGTATCAAAGTGCGCGTGTTTTTTGTGACAAATATGTAAACTAATCTGTGTTGGTTTTGTAAAAAGTATTAACAATATAATAGTGTGTAATGTAAAAGAAATTATTTAAAATACCTTTAGATTTATAAATTGTTAGGATTAGGTTAGTTGCGTGCCAGTGATCGGATGGAGGATGTGTATTCACTGTGCTTAGTTTGGGAATTCGGGAATGAGTATTACAAATCTTCTAATTTATTAATTGTGTAATTGTGTGCTGCGTGTGCATGTTTTTTTTTTGGCTGGTGAGTCGGGCTGGGGTCCACGTCCCACCAGCTGGTAACGTTGGGGAATCGTGCCTACCTCTTCTGAGGAGGCGAAGACGAATACCCCGTAAATCGGCTAACTAGGCCCGACGTAGTTCTGGTAAGTTGGTTCGATCTTTGTGTGTGTGTTGTGGCTGCCTTTTGGTTTTTCACCGGTGTCGTGCGCTGTCCCTCTTTGTTCAAAACTAAGCGCGGTTTTTGTAAAAAGTATTTACAATCTGTGAGTAGGTAATTTAAAAGGAAATATTTAAAATACCTTTAAATTTATAAATTGTTTGGATTAGGTTAGTTGCGTGCCAGTGATCGGATAGTGGATGGTAAATCACTGTGCTTAGTGTGGGAATTTGGGTACGAGTATTTAAAATCTTTTAATTTTTAAAATGTTAGCTTTAGGCGTATTTTCTAGGCTATTTAAAGGATAAGGTTTGTTATGACATTGGGTATTTTTTGTGACAAGTGTGGGAAGTTGGGTAATAGTGTTTAATTGTTTGCTTGTGTGATTTTGAGTGAATGTGGTATTTTTTTATTTTGAAAGAATGTGTATGTTTATGAGTGGATGAGTGATTGACAAGAATTAAGTATCAAAGTGCGCGTGTTTTTTGTGACAAATATGTAAAATCTGTGTGGTTTTTGTAAAAAAGTATTAACAATATAATAGTGTGTAATGTAAAAGAAATTATTTAAAATACCTTTAGATTTATAAATTGTTAGGATTGGGTTAGTTGCGTGCCAGTGATCGGTTAGTGGATGGTAAATCACTGTGCTTAGTGAGGGAATTTGGGTACGAGTATTTAAAATCTTTCGATTTTTAAAATGTTAGCTTTAGGCGTATTTTTTAAGGCCATTCACAGGATAAGGTTTGTTATGACATTGGGTATTTTTTGTGACAAGTGTGGGAAGTTGGGTAATAGTATTTAATTGTTTGCTTGTGTGATTTTGAGTGAATGTGGATTTTTTTTTTATTTGAATGAATGTGTGTGTTTATGAGTGGATGAGTGATTGACAAGAATTAAGTATCTAAGTGCGCGTGTTTTTTGTGACAAATATGTAAAATCTGTGTGGTTTTCGTAAAAAGTATTAACAATATAATAGTGTGTAATGTAAAAAAAATTATTTAAAATACCTTTATATTTATAAATTGTTAGGACTAGGTTAGTTGCGTGCCAGTGATCGGATAGTGGATGGTAAATCACTGTGCTTAGTGTGGGAATTTGGGTACGAGTATTTAAATCCTTTTAATTTTTAAAATGTTAGCTTTAGGTGTATTTTTTAGGCCATTTACAGGATAAGGTTTGTTATGACATTGAGTATTTTTTGTGACAAGTGTGGGAAGTTTTGTAATAGTGTTTAATTGTTTGCTTGTGTGATTTTGAGTGAATGTGGTATTTTTTTTATTTTGAATGAATGTGTGTCGAAGACGAATACCCCGTAAATCGGCTAACTAGGCCCGACGTAGTTCTGGTAAGTTGGTTCGATCTTTGTGTGTGTGTTGTGGCTGCCTTGTGGTTTTTCACCAGTGTCATGCGCTGTCCCTCTTTGTTCAAAACTAAGCGCGGTTTTTGTAAAAAGTATTTACAATCTGTGAGTATGTAATTTAAAAGAAAATATTTAAAATACCTTTAAATTTATAAATTGTTAGGATTAGGTTAGTTGCGTGCCAGTGATCGGATAGTGGATGGTAAATCACTGTGCTTAGTGTGGGAATTTGGGTACGAGTATTTAAAATCTTTTAATTTTTAAAATGTTAGCTTTAGGCGTATTTTTTAGGCCATTTACAGGATAAGGTTTGTTATGACATTGGGTATTTTTTGTGACAAGTGTGGGAAGTTGGTTAATAGTGTTTAATTGTTTGCTTGTGTGATTTTGAGTGAATGTGGTATTTTCTTATTTTGAAAGAATGTGTATGTTTATGAGTGGATGAGTGATTGACAAGAATTAAGTATCAAAGTGCGCGTGTTTTTTGTGACAAATATGTAAAATCTGTGTGGTTTTTGTAAAAAAGTATTAACAATATAATAGTGTGTAATGTTAAAGAAATTATTTAAAATACCTTTAGATTTATAAATTGTTAGGATTAGGTTAGTTGCGTGCCAGTGATCGGATGGAGGATGTGTATTCACTGTGCTTAGTTTGGGAATTCGGGAATGATTATTACAAATCTTCTAATTTATTAATTGTGTAATTGTGTGCTCGCGTGTGCATGTTTTTTTATTTTTTGGCTGGTGAGTCGGGCTGGGGTCCACGTCCTACCAGCTGGTAACGTAGGGGAATCGTGCTTACCTCTTCTGAGGAGGCGAAGACGAATACCCCGTAAATCGGCTAACTAGGCCCGACGTAGTTCTGGTAAGTTGGTTCGATCTTTGTGTGTGTGTTGTGGCTGCCTTGTGGTTTTTCACCAGCGTCGTGCGCTGTCCCTCTTTGTTCAAAACTAAGCGCGGTTTTTGTAAAAAGTATTTACAATCTGTGAGTATGTAATTTAAAAGAAAATATTTAAAATACCTTTAAATTTATAAATTGTTAGGATTAGGTTAGTTGCGTGCCAGTGATCGGATAGTGGATGGTAAATCACTGTGCTTAGTGTGGGAATTTGGGTACGAGTATTTAAAATCTTTTAATTTTTAAAATGTTAGCTTTAGGCGTATTTTCTAGGCTATTTAAAGGATAAGGTTTGTTATGACATTGGGTATTTTTTGTGACAAGTGTAAGAAGTTGGGTAATAGTGTTTAATTGTTTGCTTGTGTGATTTTGAGTGAATGTGGTATTTTTTTAGTTTGAAAGAATGTGTATGTTTATGAGTGGATGAGTGATTGACAAGAATTAAGTATCAAAGTGCGCGTGTTTTTTGTGACAAATATGTAAAATCTGTGTGGTTTTTGTAAAAAAGTATTAACAATATAATAGTGTGTAATGTAAAAGAAATTATTTAAAATACCTTTAGATTTATAAATTGGTAGGATTGGGTTAGTTGCGTGCCAGTGATCGGTTAGTGGATGGTAAATCACTGTGCTTAGTGTGGGAATTTGGGTACGAGTATTTAAAATCTTTCGATTTTTAAAATGTTAGCTTTAGGCGTATTTTTTAAGGCCATTCACAGGATAAGGTTTGTTATGACATTGGGTATTTTTTGTGACAAGTGTGGGAAGTTGGGTAATAGTATTTAATTGTTTGCTTGTGTGATTTTGAGTGAATGTGGAATTTTTTTTTATTTGAATGAATGTGTGTGTTTATGAGTGGATGAGTGATTGACAAGAATTAAGTATCTAAGTGCGCGTGTTTTTTGTGACAAATATGTAAAATCTGTTTTTTTTTTGTAAAAAAGTATTAACAATATAATAGTGTGTAATGTAAAAGAAATTATTTAAAATACCTTTAGATTTATAAATTGTTAGGATTGGGTTAGTTGCGTGCCAGTGATCGGTTAGTGGATGGTAAATCACTGTGCTTAGTGTGGGAATTTGGGTACGAGTATTTAAAATCTTTCGATTTTTAAAATGTTAGCTTTAGGCGTATTTTTTAAGGCCATTCACAGGATAAGGTTTGTTATGACATTGGGTATTTTTTGTGACAAGTGTGGGAAGTTGGGTAATAGTATTTAATTGTTTGCTTGTGTGATTTTGAGTGAATGTGGAATTTTTTTTTTATTTGAATGAATGTGTGTGTTTATGAGTGGATGAGTGATTGACAAGAATTAAGTATCTAAGTGCGCGTGTTTTTTGTGACAAATATGTAAAATCTGTGTGGTTTTCGTAAAAAGTATTAACAATATAATAGTGTGTAATGTAAAAAAAATTATTTAAAATACCTTTATATTTATAAATTGTTAGGACTAGGTTAGTTGCGTGCCAGTGATCGGATAGTGGATGGTAAATCACTGTGCTTAGTGTGGGAATTTGGGTACGAGTATTTAAAATCTTTCAATTTTTAAAATGTTAGCTTTAGGCGTATTTTTTTTAGGCCATTCACAGGATAAGGTTTGTTATGACATTGAGTATTTTTTGTGACAAGTGTGGGAAGTTTTGTAATAGTATTTGCTTGTGTGATTTTGAGTGATTGTGGTATTTTTTTTATTTTGAATGAATGTGTGTGTTTATGAGTGGATGAGTGATTGACAAGAATTTAGTATCAAAGTGCGCGTGTTTCTTATGACAAATATGTAAAATCTGTGTGGTTTTTGTGTTGTTGTTGTTGTTGTTGTTGCTTATCTCCTTGGTTTAGCAGAGCTAAACTAGGTCTATAATGTTTGTCACTCGTAAAAAGTCTAGGACCATGACTGGATTTTCATACAAATCGTGTCTGGAAAGTCCCAGACAGTCCAGGATGTGGTTGGGTGCCGCCTGTTTGATGGAACACTTCGGGCAGATAGGAAAGGTCTTCTTCCCATTCGTGTAACACAGAGATCTAATGTGTCCACTTTTAAGTCTCGTAATGGCCGTCTGGTCGCTTCTGCAGCACTTTAGGGATAAAGCCTCTCCGGGTCGCTTACCTAGGTACCAGTGGTGCACTGGAGGAATTTTCCAAGAAGCATAATGAAGACTCATAGCCCTCGAAAAGAACTCGGAGTGGGTCAACAAATCAGAGGTGTAAAGCGGTTCATTGCAACCCTCTTTAGCCAGTAAGTCTGCCGTCTCGTTGCCATAAATGTCTACGTGAAAAGGGATCCATTGAAAATGAACCTCTCTTAATGATGAAAGATGTTTGAGTTTGCTAATAATTGCCAAACCAGTACTATCTCGCACCTTTAGCCAGTTGGAAAGGTAATGGATGGAGCTTTGGCTGTCAGACAGAATCCAGACAGGAGATGAGCCAGGGAAGGAGAGAATTGAGTCAATGCCCTCATTAATGGCGATCAGTTCACTCCTGAAAACTGAACAATGGTCTGGATTTCTCCTCTTAATCATTTTCTTGCCTCCCTGGGATAAAATAAAAATTCCACTGCCTGAACAGCCACGTTCATCTTTGCTTCCGTCTGTATATATTACGGGACAATCCTTAGGAATATTGTGGATTATATCAAGCACCAATTGTCTCAAAAAGGCAGGATTTGCGGAATTCTTGCTAACCCGGGTGGGAAGATTTGTGTGGAAGAAGACTCGGTTTAAGCCTAACGAGGGGTCTAGGCACTGTTTCAAGCTATGATGCAAGACGTCCTTCTGGATCAAATTTTCAAAAAATGCTGAGCTAAGAGGGCTGTTTCTTCGTAGTCTTTGGTTGTTACTCCATCCCAGCATGTACTCAGAAGTTCGATTTTGAGTCCCAAAACTGGCAAGTTTAGAAAAGTACTTTGTCAGGCCCGAACTTCTTCTGAGACTTAAAGGTTGTAAATCAGCCTCAAAAAGAGCAATTTCACTAGGGCAACTATTACGAAGTCCAGTTATAATACGGGCGGCACTGAGCTGGACCCTCTCAAGTCTTTGTAGATTTGTTTTGGAAGCACAGCAGTAAACTGCGGAGCCGTATTCAAGGATAGGCCTAATTAGAGTCGTATATGTAGTTCTGAGTGTGGCAGCATCTGCACCCCAATCCCGCCCAGAGATATTTTTAAGGATATTAAGGCGCTTTTTGCTCTTTAAAATAATTAAATTATAAAATAAAATATTAATAATAAAATTTTTGTAAAAAGTATTAATAATATGTGAGTGTGTAATTTAAAACAAATTATTTAAAATACCTTTAGATTTATAAATTGTTAGGATTAGGTTAGTTGCGTGCCAGTGATCGGATAGTGGATGGTAAATCACTGTGCTTAGTGTGGGAATTTGGGTACGAGTATTTAAATCCTTTTAATTTTTAAAATGTTAGCTTTAGGTGTATTTTTTAGGCCATTTACAGGATAAGGTTTGTTATGACATTGAGTATTTTTTGTGACAAGTGTGGGAAGTTTTGTAATAGTGTTTAATTGTTTGCTTGTGTGATATTGAGTGAATGTGGTATTTTTTTATTTTGAATGAATGTGTGTGTTTATGAGTGGATAAGTGATTGACAAAAATTAAGTATCAAAGTGCGCGTGTTTTTTGTGACAAATATGTAAACTAATCTGTGTTGGTTTTGTAAAAAGTATTAACAATATAATAGTGTGTAATGTAAAAGAAATTATTTAAAATACCTTTAGATTTATAAATTGTTAGGTTTAGGTTAGTTGCGTGCCAGTGATCGGATGGAGGATGTGTATTCACTGTGCTTAGTTTGGGAATTCGGGAATGAGTATTACAAATCTTCTAATTTATTAATTGGGTAATTGTGTGCTTGCGTGTGCATGTTTTTTTTTTTTTTTGGCTGGTGAGTCGGGCTGGGGTCCACGTCCCACCAGCTGGTAACGTTGGGGAATCGTGCTTACCTCTTCTGGGGAGGCGAAGACGAATACCCCGTAAATCGGCTAACTAGGCCCGACGTAGTTCTGGTAAGTTGGTTCGATCTTTGTGTGTGTGTTGTGGCTGCCTTGTGGTTTTTCACCAGCGTCGTGCGCTGTCCCTCTTTGTTCAAAACTAAGCGCGGTTTTTGTAAAAAGTATTTACAATCTGTGAGTATGTAATTTAAAAGAAAATATTTAAAATACCTTTAAATTTATAAATTGTTAGGATGAGGTTAGTTGCGTGCCAGTGATCGGATAGTGGATGGTAAATCACTGTGCTTAGTGTGGGAATTTGGGTACGAGTATTTAAAATCTTTTAATTTTTAAAATGTTAGCTTTAGGCGTATTTTCTAGGCTATTTAAAGGATAAGGTTTGTTATGACATTGGGTATTTTTTGTGACAAGTGTGGGAAGTTGGGTAATAGTGTTTAATTGTTTGCTTGTGTGATTTTGAGTGAATGTGGTATTTTTTTATTTTGAAAGAATGTGTATGTTTATGAGTGCATGGATGAGTGATTGACAAGAATTAAGTATCAAAGTGCGCGTGTTTTTTGTGACAAATATGTAAAATCTGTGTGGTTTTCGTAAAAAGTATTAACAATATAATAGTGTGTAATGTAAAAAAAAATTATTTAAAATACCTTTATATTTATAAATTGTTAGGACTAGGTTAGTTGCGTGCCAGTGATCGGATAGTGGATGGTAAATCACTGTGCTTAGTGTGGGAATTTGGGTACGAGTATTTAAAACCTTTTAATTTTTAAAATGATAGCTATAGGTGTATTTTTTAGGCCATTTACAGGATAAGGTTTGTTATGACATTGAGTATTTTTTGTGACAAGTGTTAGAAGTTTTGTAATAGTGTTTAATTGTTTGCTTGTGTGATTTTGAGTGAATGTGGTATTTTTTTATTTTGAATGAATGTGTGTGTTTATGAGTGGATAAGTGATTGACAAGAATTAAGTATCAAAGTGCGCGTGTTTTTTGTGACAAATATGTAAACTAATCTGTGTTGGTTTTGTAAAAAGTATTAACAATATAATAGTGTGTAATGTAAAAGAAATTATTTAAAATACCTTTAGATTTACAAATTGTTAGGATTAGGTTAGTTGCGTGCCAGTGATCGGATGGAGGATGTGTATTCACTGTGCTTAGTTTGGGAATTCGGGAATGAGTATTACAAATCTTCTAATTTATTAATTGTGTAATTGTGTGCTGCGTGTGCATGTTTTTTTTTTTTTTTGGCTGGTGAGTCGGGCTGGGGTCCACGTCCCACCAGCTGGTAACGTTGGGGAATCGTGCCTACCTCTTCTGAGGAGGCGAAGACGAATACCCCGTAAATCGGCTAACTAGGCCCGACGTAGTTCTGGTAAGTTGGTTCGATCTTTGTGTGTGTGTTGTGGCTGCCTTGTGGTTTTTCACCAGTGTCATGCGCTGTCCCTCTTTGTTCAAAACTAAGCGCGGTTTTTGTAAAAAGTATTTACAATCTGTGAGTATGTAATTTAAAAGAAAATATTTAAAATACCTTTAAATTTATAAATTGTTAGGATTAGGTTAGTTGCGTGCCAGTGATCGGATAGTGGATGGTAAATCACTGTGCTTAGTGTGGGAATTTGGGTACGAGTATTTAAAATCTTTTAATTTTTAAAATGTTAGCTTTAGGCGTATTTTTTAGGCCATTTACAGGATAAGGTTTGTTATGACATTGGGTATTTTTTGTGACAAGTGTGGGAAGTTGGTTAATAGTGTTTAATTGTTTGCTTGTGTGATTTTGAGTGAATGTGGTATTTTCTTATTTTGAAAGAATGTGTATGTTTATGAGTGGATGAGTGATTGACAAGAATTAAGTATCAAAGTGCGCGTGTTTTTTGTGACAAATATGTAAAATCTGTGTGGTTTTTGTAAAAAAGTATTAACAATATAATAGTGTGTAATGTTAAAGAAATTATTTAAAATACCTTTAGATTTATAAATTGTTAGGATTAGGTTAGTTGCGTGCCAGTGATCGGATGGAGGATGTGTATTCACTGTGCTTAGTTTGGGAATTCGGGAATGATTATTACAAATCTTCTAATTTATTAATTGTGTAATTGTGTGCTCGCGTGTGCATGTTTTTTTATTTTTTGGCTGGTGAGTCGGGCTGGGGTCCACGTCCTACCAGCTGGTAACGTAGGGGAATCGTGCTTACCTCTTCTGAGGAGGCGAAGACGAATACCCCGTAAATCGGCTAACTAGGCCCGACGTAGTTCTGGTAAGTTGGTTCGATCTTTGTGTGTGTGTTGTGGCTGCCTTGTGGTTTTTCACCAGCGTCGTGCGCTGTCCCTCTTTGTTCAAAACTAAGCGCGGTTTTTGTAAAAAGTATTTACAATCTGTGAGTATGTAATTTAAAAGAAAATATTTAAAATACCTTTAAATTTATAAATTGTTAGGATTAGGTTAGTTGCGTGCCAGTGATCGGATAGTGGATGGTAAATCACTGTGCTTAGTGTGGGAATTTGGGTACGAGTATTTAAAATCTTTTAATTTTTAAAATGTTAGCTTTAGGCGTATTTTCTAGGCTATTTAAAGGATAAGGTTTGTTATGACATTGGGTATTTTTTGTGACAAGTGTGGGAAGTTGGGTAATAGTGTTTAATTGTTTGCTTGTGTGATTTTGAGTGAATGTGGTATTTTTTTAGTTTGAAAGAATGTGTATGTTTATGAGTGGATGAGTGATTGACAAGAATTAAGTATCAAAGTGCGCGTGTTTTTTGTGACAAATATGTAAAATCTGTGTGGTTTTTGTAAAAAAGTATTAACAATATAATAGTGTGTAATGTAAAAGAAATTATTTAAAATACCTTTAGATTTATAAATTGGTAGGATTGGGTTAGTTGCGTGCCAGTGATCGGTTAGTGGATGGTAAATCACTGTGCTTAGTGTGGGAATTTGGGTACGAGTATTTAAAATCTTTCGATTTTTAAAATGTTAGCTTTAGGCGTATTTTTTAAGGCCATTCACAGGATAAGGTTTGTTATGACATTGGGTATTTTTTGTGACAAGTGTGGGAAGTTGGGTAATAGTATTTAATTGTTTGCTTGTGTGATTTTGAGTGAATGTGGAATTTTTTTTTATTTGAATGAATGTGTGTGTTTATGAGTGGATGAGTGATTGACAAGAATTAAGTATCTAAGTGCGCGTGTTTTTTGTGACAAATATGTAAAATCTGTGTGGTTTTCGTAAAAAGTATTAACAATATAATAGTGTGTAATGTAAAAAAAATTATTTAAAATACCTTTATATTTATAAATTGTTAGGACTAGGTTAGTTGCGTGCCAGTGATCGGATAGTGGATGGTAAATCACTGTGCTTAGTGTGGGAATTTGGGTACGAGTATTTAAAACCTTTTAATTTTTAAAATGATAGCTATAGGTGTATTTTTTAGGCCATTTACAGGATAAGGTTTGTTATGACATTGAGTATTTTTTGTGACAAGTGTTAGAAGTTTTGTAATAGTGTTTAATTGTTTGCTTGTGTGATTTTGAGTGAATGTGGTATTTTTTTTTATTTTGAATGAATGTGTGTGTTTATGAGTGGATAAGTGATTGACAAGAATTAAGTATCAAAGTGCGCGTGTTTTTTGTGACAAATATGTAAACTAATCTGTGTTGGTTTTGTAAAAAGTATTAACAATATAATAGTGTGTAATGTAAAAGAAATTATTTAAAATACCTTTAGATTTATAAATTGTTAGGATTAGGTTAGTTGCGTGCCAGTGATCGGATGGAGGATGTGTATTCACTGTGCTTAGTTTGGGAATTCGGGAATGAGTATTACAAATCTTCTAATTTATTAATTGTGTAATTGTGTGCTGCGTGTGCATGTTTTTTTTTTTTTTGGCTGGTGAGTCGGGCTGGGGTCCACGTCCCACCAGCTGGTAACGTTGGGGAATCGTGCCTACCTCTTCTGAGGAGGCGAAGACGAATACCCCGTAAATCGGCTAACTAGGCCCGACGTAGTTCTGGTAAGTTGGTTCGATCTTTGTGTGTGTGTTGTGGCTGCCTTTTGGTTTTTCACCGGTGTCGTGCGCTGTCCCTCTTTGTTCAAAACTAAGCGCGGTTTTTGTAAAAAGTATTTACAATCTGTGAGTATGTAATTTAAAAGGAAATATTTAAAATACCTTTAAATTTATAAATTGTTAGGATTAGGTTAGTTGCGTGCCAGTGATCGGATAGTGGATGGTAAATCACTGTGCTTAGTGTGGGAATTTGGGTACGAGTATTTAAATCCTTTTAATTTTTAAAATGTTAGCCTTAGGTGTATTTTTTAGGCCATTTACAGGATAAGGTTTGTTATGACATTGGGTATTTTTTGTGACAAGTGTGGGAAGTTGGGTAATAGTGTTTAATTGTTTGCTTGTGTGATTTGAGTGAATGTGGTATTTTTTTATTTTGAAAGAATGTGTATGTTTATGAGTGGATGAGTGATTGACAAGAACTAAGTATCAAAGTGCGCGTGTTTTTTGTGACAAATATGTAAAATCTGTGTGGTTTTTGTAAAAAAGTATTAACAATATAATAGTGTGTAATGTAAAAGAAATTATTTAAAATACCTTTAGATTTATAAATTGTTAGGATTAGGTTAGTTGCGTGCCAGTGATCGGATGGAGGATGTGTATTCACTGTGCTTAGTTTGGGAATTCGGGAATGAGTATTACAAATCTTCTAATTTATTAATTGTGTAATTGTGTGCTGCGTGTGCATGTTTTTTTTTTTTGGCTGGTGAGTCGGGCTGGGGTCCACGTCCCACCAGCTGGTAACGTTGGGGAATCGTGCCTACCTCTTCTGAGGAGGCGAAGACGAATACCCCGTAAATCGGCTAACTAGGCCCGACGTAGTTCTGGTAAGTTGGTTCGATCTTTGTGTGTGTGTTGTGGCTGCCTTTTGGTTTTTCACCGGTGTCGTGCGCTGTCCCTCTTTGTTCAAAACTAAGCGCGGTTTTTGTAAAAAAGTATTTACAATCTGTGAGTT